>JAIPRK010001143.1:0-92014 GCA_025469195.1 Chaitophorus viminalis
TTTAGAATCGTTATTCGTATACAATGATATCTATCATTGCATTCAAATTTAACAAATCCATTGTAATAATGACCTATCCTATAAACGAGGTACACTCCACCCCCAACTGTACAGCAAAGCGAGGCCCCCCGTTCTTTTTTTTTATTTAATTATTGAATTTTGTTTACCTATAGTTAAAACTAGGCTTAAGATGAAACTGAAAATTATGTAAAAAAGTTTTGGTGTATTTTTTTGTCAGTAAATTGCGTTTAAAAATTGAAATTTTGCCATTTGAGTTCCTTTCTACTGATTTATGTTTTTTAATTAGGAGTATGTAACTTTGAATATATAATCTAGACATGTTGTTCGGTATACAATTTATTTTTTAATTATTAGGGTTCAAATTTAACTCTTAGACGAAAATCTATTTTTCATGAATATTTGTTTTACTTATCAAAATACGAAAAAATACTCAACGTCAGTATACAGTCATTACTTTTTTGAATCGGGATCATTTTTCAGATTAAAAATATTTTAATTATTGAGTGATTTGTGAAGGAACTAAGATTTAATATGTTATTCTTATCCAACGTGAATAGTATGGACTGCCGCCGATGCGGCGCGGCGCCACGGTCGCGCTGTTATTTAGCAATAAACCGATAGTAGGCACGATTATAAAGAAATAATCGTAGATAATAATAATGATTAGAGTAGTGGTTTAAGCGATTTTCATTACTAACAACGCGCTCCAACGGAATTAGCTTATAACTCAATCGGATATTCCCTCTTAACCTTTTCCAACCCCTTTCATCGTAATAACTAACTCTCAAGTCCCCCCCCTCGTACAAAATCAAATTTTCTTCTTATAAATGATTCTCTTATTTCTTCTTATAAAAAAACAATTTATATATCATATCTGCCACAAATGGTTTGCAAGAAAAGATACGTTAAATGCACATTATTTACTGATTTATAAACGTATTGGCAAATATAATAAAAGATAAACCTACTTATTCATAAATTAGTTCATAGTTATTATATTATTTATGTAGGTATATGTGTATTCCTTCCTTTTTATGAAACTGCTATATTTTAGATTCTGAACGGAGTGATGGAATCTATTGGTTTTACAATGATGTATGTTATTAATTTTTTTTATTTTTTTTGTGATTGACGACAACTTTTTTGGTGGTAAAAATGATTTGAATTTTTTAAACAGTAACTTTTGTGAAAGGAAAGTGAATGTCAATGGTACTACAAGTCAAAAATCAAACTTTTTCAATATTTTTCAAAAGCATCGAAAAAAACCATAAAAAAATTACGATAAAATGGGAAATTTTTACGCAAAACCACATTTTGACAAAATACAATTTTTAAAAATGCTCTGACTTAAAAATGAAAAAACACAACAACTTGAAATCTCCACCAAATGTTTATATCAGCGTTTTTATACATGGTTAAGTTGTAAGTAAGTATTTTAACATATTTTGCCTTATTTATAGACAATTTAAATTTTCGATTTTTCTAAGTTTTAGTTTTTGAAATACCGATAAAAAAAATTTGTCTGTAAAAAAATTCTTGAAAACTTACTATAAGGTTTCTTATAAATTATACTTATCGAATCTAAAAAAAATTGGAAATCGTTTCACTCAAACTTTTTTATAAGACCATTAAGTCCAAATTTGTATAAAATATGTTAAAATCGCGATAATTTGCAAGTTATTTCGTAGTTGAAAAATTATAAAAAATTTTCTGTTTATACATAAGGTTCAAAATTTTAACACTAGGTTATCCATAAGTTACTCTTTAAAAAACTATAAAAAAATTTCTACCAGACTTAAAGAAAGAAATTTTATGACCATTTGAAATTTAAATGTTTACAAAATTGCATAAAATAACGATTTTTTCGATTATTCAAAAAGTATAAGTCGTAGTAACATGAAATTTTGACCAGTAATTAGGATTGGCATTTCCTTTAAGTTATATTTTTTTCAAATTATTATATTTTTAAAAGCAACTTATTGGCATTTTAAATATTAATTTTTTTTTTTTAATCGTTTATAAAAAAAATTTGGTGTACAAAATATTTAAAAATTTAATAGAAGATTCCACAGAAGTGGTTGTTACTGTCATTTCAAAATTATTGAAATCTATTGGCACAATTATTTTTTATAAGCTTTTGAAAAGCAAATATTGATTTAATTTTTCAATTTAAATATAACATAATATATTGTCTAATATACCTATCCTAGACCAACATATCACCTCCGTTCAGAATCATTATTCGTATACAATGATACATATCATTGCATTTAAATGTAACAAATCCATTGTAATGACCTATCCTATGAAACTGAATCAACACACTTTAATAAAAGTAAAATTGTGGACTGTATTTTAAAAACATAGAAGATACACTAATAATAACAATACTCGGCCCGATGCCGGCAGAACGCGACAATACGTGATTAATAAATAAATTAAGTGATCCCGGTGATCACACAAAATAAATAATCGAACGAACGGCTGACAGAGTTGTAACAATAAACTGTTGAATTGTAATAAACAACTGTTAAACAACAACAACTGTGTCGTAGTAAATAACAACTGTGTGGAGTCCGGCGCATGCCGGCCTTTTATATCCGTAACGTACGGTAGCGCAAAAATTCTAGAAACCACTCGGCTGAGCCGCCCTCAAACCGGTTTTTCCTAGAAAACACGTACCGCCGCGCGCTCGGTCGTAGAGCGACGGTGCCCGCGTACCACCCCGAGAATATTCTAGTCGTTCTCAAATATTCTATGATATAAACTATTTCGAACAAAATGTATTATGTATTATGTATAACAATATTATGTGCTCATTAGCCTGAATTTCTACAGTTCTTTAAATAAACTAATCAATAAAATAAACTTAGACACTTTTGGCTTTGAATTGCGTACATATACGCACATAAAAATATTAAATACTTTTAAATCCTAGCTCCTACTGCATAGATTGATGTCTAATAATAAATTGTGGAAAACTCGAAATCCCGGGTTTATTTGCTATAAGGGGTTATACTCTGAGTCGATTGTCAATAGTTCTGCGTTCGTAATTCGTATTATTTAGGTTGATAATAATGAAAAAATGGCTGATTATCTCAAAAACAATGAAGGCGGATTGAATCCGAAATTCGGATTAAATAATTATAATCCGTAATCCGGATTGGTCAAAATAATGCTCAGCACTAGTTTAAACCGTGTTTAGTTTCCCTGGATTTCGTAACATACATTTGGTCCTTCGAGCCAGATACTTTAATTATTATTATAGTCTGTCCGGGAGTGCGTGCCGCAGCACGAACAAAATTGGTTCATTATTGCACATCCCTTGCCCGCGCCCAGCCAAAGCCGACCCCACCGAGACACGATTGAATCTGCGTCGGAACAATTCCAAATATTCCATGTCCTTATCACGCATGCACAAAAAAATTCGTTATCAATAACTCTTATCAGTTTATATATCAACACTAAGGTGCCAAAAATATTATTTAAACCATGAATTAAGATATACTTACTTATAAATTATGGTATATATTAATTAATGATTTAAATATGAATTTTTCTTAGAAACAAATATTTTAAAACCTATACTTTTGCCATACAAACGATGAAAATAACTAGTTTCTTTAAAAAGCCAATCCTTATGACTTTTATTGCAATGTTAAAAAAATATATATATTTAGAATTATTTACAATATACTATTGTATATGTTCAGGGACAACTTGTACAATGTATAACCCTATTCAATATACATATTTAATAAATGTTATAATACTGATAAGTTTACCATTGTAATAAATTAAATTGCTTAATGTATATTTCATTTATTAGACATTATTAATTATTATATATTCAATTTGAATAATCATGTTTAAAATATATATTTATTTTCATTTATATTATTTGTTCAGATTCCTTTTATTTAAATAATTTATATGTTATTAAGAGTTTAATGAATGGAAAAGACAGATAGAAGTCAAAAATTGCAGTCAATATGTTAGGACATCAAAAAAACAGCGTGAAAATAAAGAATATACTTATTTTGATTGTCATCGATCATATAATTCCTGTCCTCCTAGCAAGGTGAAAGTTTTATATAAATTTAATATATAGATATAAGATATAAAGGATTAAAAAAATTCAAAAGTTAGTATAAAAATTAGAAATGTTTGTTTATTGACATTGAATTCGTATTCATTATTATTTCTATTATAAATATTTGACTAAAATATAACACTGGAGCAGCCATCATCTAGTATCATAATGGTTGACTTCTAAAGTGTGAATATATTTGAAAGTAAAATAGTAAACAACCATGACAAAAAAGATATTTTTTGTCAATTTGTCATGTAAAAAACTAATTTAGTATTGATATATAAACTGATAAGAGTTATTGATAACTAAAATTTTTTGGGCATGCCTGATAAGGACATGGAATATTAGGAATTGTCCCCGGTCCCGACACAGATCCAATCGTACCGAGACAAGGCGTTGTAGCGCCACGAACCTAGCGGCTGTTTCGAGTCAGCAGTCTTCGCAATAATAAAAGAACTCACTTTTTTTTGAATTTAGATACATAGTAACTGTTTGACCCAATGTTTGGTCTCCGCATTGACACGGATAGTGGCTTAATTTAATGATAACACCACATTATTATATTTAAGAGTGAACTGTATTAACTTAAAAATATCCTCGAATAATATATATAATATATAATAATTTATGCCGAACACGGATAACGACAACAAGCGCGCAAAGAAAACTTACACGCGTCGAACAGACACACAGACCGGCACTGACTTCTAATTTTAAATATTTACACGTGTATAATATAATAAAAATAAAATTACGACTTGATAATCGTGTGTACGCGTTATTTTGTGGCGATAATTATTTATTAACGAACAGTAACAAATAATTAATTTATTAATAGCTGTAAGATATTTTAATAGTTGAGCCAAATTGTTTATAAAGGCTAATAAAAAACAAATTATTCATTTAAACAAGTTTTTTATCTGTACCAGTCATCAATGTTATCAACGTCGTCGCTGTCTTCATTGCTATTCCAACACCATTGCACTATTAAAAATAGTACGATTGGGCTCGTTTTTATCTTTTTACCTCAAAAAAATTGTATTATACTCTATATAAAAATATTAATACATATTTAAACAAATTTTTAAACAAGAAGGAAAATTGAAATTTATAATACATATTTGGAAAAAATTAGAAGCAATGAAATATTAATACTAGAATATTTGAAAAAACTAAGATTTTGTTCCAAAATTGTTATTATAATAATAAAATTAATACTTTTAACAGTGTATTTTCTTGTATATATTTTTGTTAGTTATAAGTTTGAAACAATTTAATATTGTAATTTTTAGTCCCAAGTAGAAAATAATTTTTAATGAAGTCGACAATTTAATTTTATTGTCAGACTTAAAAAAATATGTCTGTAAAATTGGGAAGAATATTCATGGAGCACAATCGTGTTGCGTTTTTCTTGTGTAAAAAAATAACGCGGGCGCAATCGTATTACATCCATTTTATAAATCTTCAGGTAAAGAAAAAATTCTCAAATCTGAAAACCCTGCTATCAAACGTGCCATGCCGGCACCTGGGTACTGCGATCTGGCACATCCTCATCCCTCTTTCTGTTATGTGTCTTCACGTGTTCACGAAACATCATCGATGTCCTTGTTCTGCCTGACTCAGTTTTTGTATTGCGATTAAAAATTTAAAATGTATTTTATTTTTGTTTCTTTTTTATTAGCTTGTCAGCAGTAGTAAAAAAATGTTGATTGTCAATTTGTACAAGACAAAAATGACTCAATGCCAACTTTAAAAGTAAAAAAAATTGTCAAGATACTGTCAAAGGAAACAGGTATTGGTCTTGGGACAATCCAGCCGACAATCGCTGAATATAAAGGTTCAAAAACGGTACATTCGCCAAATGAAACAAAAATTCGGGTATGATTTTGACCGTGATGCAATACGTAGGAAGGTGCACAATTTTTGGTTTCGACGTGAAATTCTTATGCTTGACAAAATTTTAATCACCGTTCATGAGGATTCAGATTTGCCTAAATTTAAAAGAACCACTCTATATTTATTAAGACGAGACCTGAATTTCGAGTTTGTATAACGAGGCCGTAATAACGCGCTGAAAGATAGAAAATATACTGGATTGTGGCGCAGTAAATACATAGAAGATGAGTGATATATATGCATATATAGAAGGTAAGCAGTTTGATGGGCCACTCGGCAAATTACGGCTTATGGAAATCGTCGACCGAATATAACCAAAGTTCAATACTTATGTAGTAGATGAATATGTTCGATCAAAAAAATATGACGGTATTACTTACACATCCATACCATTGCGAATTAAATCCCATCGAACTTGTGTGGTCGTCCGTAAAACGGTATCTAAAGAGTAACAACTCAACATTTAAGCTCCCGGACGTTAAAAAACTCTTTATTGATGGTGTCAACCAGTGTACTTCTAAAATATGGATGATGATGCACCGTCGCGGAGCTATCGAGCCGATGTCTCCAGCTGACCGCGCAACACTCGCAAATGTGCGCCTCCGTGAGACAACCTTTTATTGGTTGGAGTGTAAGACAAAATAAATATTTTTACCGTAATATAGTGGAATAATTTATGTACAACCGATTATTCATAAAAAATATAATAAGTGGGGTGAAAGTTATCGCGTTTCCTTGTCGTGAACATTGAACCTCTGCCCAAACAATGGATGAACATTGTCCAACACACCATCAAAAAAGAAGACAAATTTTGGAACATTGACTTCATGATTGATGAGTAATGGATGACGAGAACGTCCATTCTGGTGTAATGACCATTACTGGTGACACATCCGATTCAAATGATTGGTTGTGTAACGTTAAGTTAATTTATTAAATTTTTTCTATGTATACTTGTATAGTAAGTATTTAGTTATGTTTATGTATAATTTATTGTTTAAAATTGTTTTAATTTTCTGTTATTAATATAAATTTGTACTTCTTTTTCATAACTTTTATAACATTTATAGCCATTTATGTATAATAAATTTAATATCAAAAAATTTGGTTTTAAATATTTTGACGTTTTGTTATTTTAATATTTGTAATTGAAGTAAACAGGTTGTTTACCGACTGAAGCCGTATTATCGATCGGCTGGCTTCGGGAAGTTGATTTTGTAAGAAGGGAAAACGAGACTGCGGTGACTGCTCTATCGTCATTTGACATGCGCAAAAGTGACACGTTCTCTCGCCGGACAAAGTATAGTAGGCAAGGGCTAAGATATTATCTATATTATTATTTGTGTATTCTATTAGCATCCTTTATGTTGAATAATTTGCTTGGGTGGTTTTGCTTTGCAGATGGTTATAGGTACTACGTCATTTCAGTGGTGGTTTACGGTGGGGGTTGGGTGAACGGTTAGGTGAACCGATCTCCCCCTTGGGCTGTGTAAAAACTAAAAATATAAATGAATTAATAGTTAACTAAAAATCGTTTTGGCGATAATTTAAAATAATTTAAGAAATTAAAATAATTAAATACATTAAATATTCTAGGGATTACTTTTTGAAATTTAATTATAAAACATAATTATAAATTTATTTGTATAAACTATGTTAAGCAATTGATTATAAATTAGTCATTAAACCTTTATTGCATGTTTTACTCATACAAATATATTGCTTTTTGCTTATTGCTTTGCTTATTTTTTTAGAATTAAAAATATGGTTAAGATATAGAATGGGAAATGATAGATTTAGTGGTTTGGACGGTTTGGTGATTCTGTATGTTCCTAGAGATATCAAAGTAAACACAGTTACTATTATTTAAAGATTTGCCAAGCAAAAAAACCGCAAAATTTTGTTTCTTTTGTAATATATTTGATGTTTTGTAGGCCATAATTTATAATTATTATATATATATAGATATATAAATCTTATTTTAATTAACTTTATATATTTATATATATATTTGTATATACTATATAGTATAATTGTAAATATAGGCATGTAAAATATTTTCGCCGCCCCCTATCTTGTTGATTCGTAAGAACCACCCATGCATCACTTTATACAATGGTTAAGAAAAATCAGCAACAAATTTACAGCAAACAAAAAATCGCATTTACACATGCGTGAACCGCAAGAGACGTCGTGTTACGGTCAATCGATCAAATACTAAAAATGCTAATGATATTATAATCCAACCTTTGGAATTGTTCCACGTTGGACGCACGAGTGTTGCCGTTGGATCAACTCTTCGCTACCTTTAATAACGAATAAAACCATATTTTATCCATTTTTTCGGAGATGAATGAAATACGCCAGTTTATGGAAGTAGATGATGACGTCACCGAAACCATGCAGTCAATGTGTGACCAAATAATTGTAATTTTTGTTGAATTATTAGAAAAGTCATTAACTTAATTATTAATCTTATGTCTTTAGGTCATATCGTGATTTTTTAAATTTTTGAAAATATAAATTTAATAATTACAACTATTGTACAATTATTGCACGTTCTATCAAGATTGGATTTAGGTTCTATCTAAATTAATGATGATATTATACGATATTATGTCATAATATTATTTTAAATTTCACAAAATCGTAGTAAATTAACAAAAAACTTTTTCGAGTTTTAAGTAGGTATCAATATTTTTCTAAAAATCCGCGTCACAAAATGGTTATTATTATTATTATTATTATTTTTAAACAGTAGAATAATATTTAAAATTTGAAAAATGTGGCTCCAAAATAACAAAAATGAATAGAACAAGTTATTACATTTGTCTAATCATTCTGAAGCACTCTGTATTATATGTTAGATTTCTGTTATATCTTATCTGTAAAGCCAGGTCCAAATTATGTGCGAGCCTAACCTACCGAGAACCGATAGCGAGAATTATTTGGACGGAGTGTCGAATGTGTAAAGAATCGCTCGCTACGATCCATTGAAATTCTGTTTCCTTCTTGACAAACAAAACTCGAACATATGGTAAGTTTGGACGGCGCGTTGACAGGTTCGTCAGTTTTTAATTATTTAGTCAGATAGTTCGGTATGGATTCGTTTTTAGTTCATTGTCGTTATTGGTTTGCGAGAGGATCGCAAGTGTATACGTGCGGCATTAACGAGTATGACATGAACCTTATGCGAGCGGTTCCAGGTTCACAATAGATTCGGCTCGCAAATATAGGTTACAGAGCTGCGCTCCTTTTAAACAACAGAAGCTATATTTGGTATCTATATCGGCATACATTTGTCACTAATCACTGCAATAGTCAAGTCTCTGCAGCGGAAGCCAATCGAAATAATATGATGTGTAAAGTTTCAATAAAAAGTATATTCGAAGTCAGTATTTAGTACACATGATTGGAAATACAATTTGATAAAAACTTTTAAATTATCTTATTTTTAACATGTTACATAAAAAATTTTAGTTTGAAATTAAAAACCGTTCTTGAGTTTTTTCAAATTCGGCTACAGTTAAGCTACATATTTTTGTAGATTTTTTTTAATTTCATTTCTTTTGCAATTAAAATGTAATGTTTATATTTACAGTAGAAGCCGTTTATTGAGCACAAACCCATTATTTTTGCCAGGTCCTTTTTTTTTACGTAAAAGTGGTCCATTATTACGGCCGTCTTTTCTCTTCAATTGTAAAAACCATTCCTTCAACGCCATGTCTTCTACTTCTTCTTTTCTGAGTACACTTTCCACTATCATTTTCCAATTTTGCGCGTTCAATATTCGATGAACCTTCAAAATCTTATTCAATGTGGAATGAAAAACATATAATTGATTTGCCGCATGATGTAAAGTAATTTTTTAAAACTCGTATTTGTATATATCTTTAACAACTCACACTTCTTTACCGCACTTAAATCACAAATTGGACTTTTTTCGATTTTTTCGACTTTGACTATAGTTATTTCAAATAACCTATGTTAACCTTCAATTATCCGATTGATTTTCAATGTTTTTATATACGATCGTTTCGTCCTGAGATATTTTGTTTCAATAACGTAATTGTACCAATTATCCTTATTTTTTATAAGCAGCTTTTAGTATATGTTATTATAAAATAAATTAACTATCTACTTATATATAGGTAGTAAGTAGGTAAAAATAAATAAATAAATTCATACATGTTTTTTTATGACACAATATAGAGCCAAGATATGTTTGCCCCAACAAATGCGGAAGATCATACAAAAGTTATTATGCAAGACATCGTCACTTTAAATTTGAATGTGGAATTGAACCAACATTTCAATGTCATATTTGCTTTAAAAGATTTACGTACAAAGATGTAATGAAAAATCATGTGGCACTGGTTCATCGAAAATTATAAGAGTGTACATGCTATACCTTATTCCTTAGCCTATATTGATATTAGGTAAAATGTAATAAATATTTGAATGGTTGAAAAATGTCCTAGACTATTGACAAAGTTGACATAACATCTCCATTATTTTTAATATTTTCATTGTAAAACTTATTATAATATATTTTAATATATGAATGTATTAAAAGTATATCAAATTTACTATATTTAATGTTTCATAGAAGATTTTAATCGTGTTAATTTAGTGTGAACTTGCAAATTTCTAAAGCTTTTTTATATAAATTAATATTGCCTATTGGATTCTGATTCAAGATGTTTAGAGTATTAATAATTTGACACAAATTATACTTAATATATGAATGTTTATGATACGATCTAAATATATGATAATAATTAGATAAAGATTTTATCGTATAATGTTTAACTTTGTTATAATAATTTTATCCCATATGAACGAGGTATTTTTTTATAAAAAGAGTTTGATAATTTTTCATTCGTAAAATAAAAGTTACCATAGGAAATATACTTATATGTACAAATATATTTATATTAAGTGGTATATTAAAATACACTATACCTATATTGTTGATTATTAAGAGTTATTAAACGATTGAAACATTTAAACAATATAAATTTAAATTAATACCATTAAAATTAGTAAAAATAATCTGTTTAATTAATTTAAAGGTTACTCGCCCAGTGAAAACATTTGGTTGTATCCTCGTAAATGCGGCAATAGTTATAAGAATAAGAGTTCTATGAATTTTCATTTGAAGTATGAATGCGGAGTACAGGCCCAATTTGTGAAAAATGCTTGCGCAGGTTCAAGCGTAAAGGTACACTGAAGAAACACTTTATGAGTTGTAATAACTTACCACTCCAATTCAGCTGCGAAAAACTAAATTGATTTCTTTATACCTATTTCTAAGAGCAATTATAATCAATATACGACTATTAAATTTATGTGATTATAACGAATTATAAAGTTGATGAATCATTTAAATATTATAAAATAAGTTATAATTAACATAATTAGAATTAGTAGAAAAAATTTATCTTATTCAATATTCGTCATACATTTTGCTTATTAATTTAAGGTTCCTCGACAAATGAAAAAATTTGGTTGTGTCCACGTGAATGCGGCCGTCGCTATAAGTCAAAGGCACCATTATACAGACATTTAAAATATGAATGTGGAGTACAAGCCTAGTTCAGTTGCAAAAAATGCTCACGCAATTTCCGACGCCAAGAGCAAGTTAAGAGACATTCAATGAGCTGTTGTAACTTGCCACCCGAATTCACATGCCTGAATTGCAACAAGATGTTTAGACTAAAAGAAAACATGAAGAAGCACTTGATGAGCTGCAAAAACATGCCGCCCGAATCAGATGCCTGATTTGCTACAAGATGTTTCGACATAAACATAACATAAAAACACATTTAGCACTCGTACATGCGGTCTCAATATAGAAGTGTCATTTGTTTATTTTTTACTTTTGTCTACTTTTAACTGTTTGTACAAAATACGTCAATAAAATACTTGATTTTTAAATATAAAATAGGAACTAAATTGATTTCTTTATACCTATTTCTAAGAGAAATTATAATCAATATTCGAGTATTAAATTTATGTTATTATAACAAATTATAAAGTTGATGAATCATTGAAATATTATAAAATAAGTTATAATTAACATAATTAGAATTAGTAGAAATAATTTATCTTATTTAATATTCGTCATACATTTTACTTATTAACTTAAAGGTTCCTCGACCAGTGAAGACATTTGGTTGTGTCCACGTGAATGCGGCCGTCGCTATAAGTTAAAGGCATCATTAGACAGACATTTGAGGTATAAATGCGGAGTACAGCCCCAATTCAGTTGCAAAAATTGTTCACGCAATTTCCGACACCAAGATAGTGTTAATAGACATTCGATGAGTTATTGTAACATGCCGCCCGAATTAAGATGCCTGATTTGCTACAAGATGTTTAGGCAGAAAGTGAACCTGAAAACACATTTAGCACATGTACATGCTGTCCTAATGTAGAAGTGTCATTTGTTTTTCATAACCGATTTTCACATTCGATTTTTTCAAGTGAATAGATACAATTAAAATTGAATAACACATTAATAAAATTAAGGATAGAGCGTCTGTGGAACGAACCATCTACATAATCAAATATAATTAACATAGCTAACTACAACCAGCGATTTTTTTTGAACTTTTGAATAAATATAAAGAAATTTAATTTAATTTTTCATAAATACTATATTGTATATAGCATTGCAATGATATGTGTTTTTTATTTATTTTAGATTCTGAACGGAGTGAATCTATTGGTTTTACAATGATGTTTGTTTTTTTTTTATGCCTGTCATCACGTTTTGGGGCAGTAAAAATGCATTTTTTTAAAATGCTCTAACTCAAAAACGAAAAACCGCAACAACTTGAAATTTTCACCAAATCTTTATATTAGCGTTCTCTATACATGGTTAAGTTTCCGAAGTATTTTGACATATTTTGACATATTTTGACTTATTTATAGACAATTTATATAATAAGGTACTTTAAATTTAAATAGGTAGGTACTAAGTACAATTTATTTTCAATTTAACATTCTATTTAGAAAATAGGATTTTTTTTATTAACAGTCAAAAATTATACTTAATGTGTAACACTGCAATACTATAAATATATCAATATATGTTATATAAATACATTTGGGTTACCTACTTATAATATTTTTATCATTAAATTAAAAATTAACTGCCAAATGTTAATAATAAATTATATTTTATTATGTGCGATATTACGATGTTACATATTTAAATATTTATCAGTAAAAACTCAACAAATATTAAATTTACTACTATATTTTATTTGTAAAGTTCAGAGTTTGAAAATGTCAGGACAAGGGAATAAGCGGCAACATTTATCGGGTGCATAATAATAAAAAAAAAATAAATTAAATGAGAAGTAAAGTGCATGCTAGGCAACGGGTTAGTCTTCTTCAATTTTTAAAACCAAATCAACAAATGGAATATATTTGTCTGAGAATATATTAACGCTTCATCCTGATACTCTTAATAAAAACAATACAATTTGTGACGAAATAATTGATAATGATATCTCAAATATTAATATCAATAGTGAGCGTCAATCAAATAATGTTCAAGATCCTGAAAATATTAATCATACCAACACGATTTCTGAGGAAATAATTGATAATAATATCTTAAATAATGTTCAAGATGATATTAATTTCATATCAGATGAAATGTTGAACTTGAATTTTTTGATAATCCATTGAATGATGGACATAGGTTAATATTAGTAAGAAAATTTAATTACCCAGTTCAGATTATATTAATTCCATATCCTATAAATGATGACGGTATAGATCATTTTCTAGAAAATACTTTTATCAAAATCTATCAAATGGTAAAAACATACAACGTACTTGGCTTATATATTCAAAAGCTATTGATTCAGTATTTTGTTTGTGTTGCAAATTGTTTAAATCTGGTAAATTTTCTCTTGCATCACATGGTAACCGAGATTGAAAAATATAGGAGATATTCTCAAAAATCCCGAAGATTCTCCTAATCATAAAAATGCATTACTAAATTGGAAAGAATTAGAAATAAAGCTGAAATGGGAAAAACTATAGATATGATATGTTAACCAGGTAATAGTTAAAGCGGAAACTATACACTGGAAAGCTGTTATTAATTGTATTATATCACTTATTAAAATGATGGCTGTACAAAATGTACCTCTAAGAAGCAATTCTGATGAACTCAATACACCTCATAATGATAATTTTTTAAAGATGATTGAGTTTTTGGGGCTATATGATCTTCTTATGAAAGACCACATAAAGAGAACAACTTCTGATGAAATTCCTTTCCACTATCTCGGTAAAAATATTCAGAATGAAGTTATTCACTAATTTTTTTTTTTTAGCGTTGGCAAAATTAGGTTTTGCCTAGTGCACTATTTTTGCTTGAGCCGGCCCTGCATAGAAATATTTAGTTTTATAATTAATAGGTCATACAATTGTCTTATTTATTTACAGGTTACTCATACAGCGACAATGTTTGGATTTGTTCACATCCCGAATGCAACCGCAGATATAAGTATAGGAGTTCTTTAAACTTCCATTTGAAGTATGAATGCGGAGTAATGCCCCAGTTCAGCTGCAAAAATTGCTCGCAAAGGTTTAAGCAAAATGAAAAGCTGAAGAAGCACTTAAGGAGTTGCAATAACATGCCGCATGAATTCAAATGCTTGACCTGCAACAAGAGGTTTCGACAGAAAGTGAACCTGAAAAAACATTTATCTCTTGTACATGCGGTCCCAATGTAAAAGTGTCAATTGTTTATTTTAAACTGTTGTTAAAAAATGTTGTTTATTATTTTTAACTGTCTTTTTTTAATTGTTTGTACACAATACATATTGATGTAAAAATCATGTATTTCATTGGAAATACATGATTTTTAAATACAAAATAGGTACCTAATTGATTTCTTTATAATCTAAGATCAATTAATGAATATTAGCTTATTAAATTTATAATATTTTTAAGATTTATATTGTGGTTGAATCATTTAAATTAATAAATTAAAGTTACAATTAACATAATTAAAGTTAGTAGAAATAATTTATCATAGGTATTTATTATTCTATTTGTCATGCATTTTGCTTATTAATTTAAAGGTTCCTCAAGTAGTGAAAACATTTGGTTGTGTCCGCATAAATGCAGCCGTAGCTATAAGAATAAGAATCATTTATGCAAACATTTGAGGTATGAATGCGGAGTATAGCCCCAATTCAGTCGCAAAAAATGTTCACGCAATTTCCGACACCAAGAGCAAGTGAAGATGCATTCAATGAGCTGTTGTAACTTGCCGCCCGAATTCAAGTGCCTGATTTGCAACAAGATGTTTACACACAAAAGAAACCTGAAAAAACATTTAGCAGTTTTACATGCTGTCCTTATGTAGAAGTGTTATTTGTTTTTCATTAATATTGTCTACTTTTAACTGTTTATACACAATACATCAATGAAATACATGATTTTTAAATATAAAATGGGTAATTGATTTCTTTATATTCTAAGAGCAATTTATCAATACCTATTTCATTATTACATTTATAATATATTTATTTATACTGTGGTTGCATTATTTAAACAAAATAAATAATTGTAATAATTATTATTAATTACATCATTAGAATTCTTAAACATAATTTATCTTATTTATTATCCGTTATGCATTTTGCTCATTAATTTGAAGGTCCAATGAATATAAAATTTTGAAAAAAATTTTAATTTAAAGGAAATGCCAATGTCAATGGCTGGGGAAAATTTCAAGTTACTGCGACTTATACTTTTTGAATAATCGAAAATATTTAAAATTGTCTGAGGATAAATTATTATTTATTTATGCAATTTCGTAAAAATTTTAATTTCAAATGGTCATAAAATGTTTTTCTTTAAGTCCGGTGAAATTTTTTTCATATAGTTTTGAAGATTAGCTTATGGACAACCTAGTGTTACAATTTTGAACCTTAAGTATAAACAGAAAAAATTTTATGAATTTTCAACTACAAAATAACTTTCAAATCATCGCGATGTTAACATACTTTATACAAATTTGAAGTTTATAGGCTTTTAAAAAAAATTGAGTTAAACGATCTCCGACATTTTTAGTGACTATAATTTTAACTTATTATAAACCTTGTATTAAATTTTCAAGAGTTTTTGGTCAGTTAATTAAATTTTATAGATGTTTAAAAAAAAATTTTACAATAATCGAAAATTTAAATTGTCTATAAATAAGTCAAAATATGTCAAAATACTTCGGAAACTTAACCATGTATAGAGAACGCTAATATAAAGATTTGGTGAAAATTTCAAGTTGTTGCAGTTTTTCGTTTTTGAGTTAGAGCATTTTAAAAAAATGCATTTTTACTGCCCCAAAACGTGATGACAGTCATAAAAAAAAAACAAACATCATTGTAAAACCAATAGATTCACTCCGTTCAGAATCTAAAATAAATAAAAAACACATACCATTGCAATGCTATATACAATATAGTATTTATGAAAAATTAAATTAAATTTCTTTATATTTATTCAAAAGTTCAAAAAAAATCGCTGGTTGTAGTTAGCTATGTTAATTATATTTGATTATGTAGATGGTTCGTTCCACAGACGCTCTATCCTTAATTTTATTAATGTGTTATTCAATTTTAATTGTATCTATTCACTTGAAAAAATCGAATTTGTGTATAATATTACAACTATTATTTTTAAATTTCCAAGGCTTTTAATAAATCAATTTGATCTAATATTATTTTCAATATCATTTATCAATATTAACTCCGACAAAAATTTATTAAGTGTCATGATAGTATATGATTGATGATTACATGATTTTTATTTTATTTGCCTAATTGTTATAATTTTTTGAATCCAATTTATTCCTTGTTGATATTTAATTGATGCAATGAATAAAACAAATGATATTGTTTTTATATATTGTAATCAAAACTTAGTCTCTTATTCCATTTTTTATTTGGGTGTTTTATCTGTTTTCTTGTTATTTGAAAAAAAAATATATGATCTTTTGAGTATTTTAATCATTATAATAATAATTCCATTCAATAATTTAAACATTGAAAACGGTGTCAATGCAGTAATCATAGGCGCAAATAGGGGGCGGGGGCTTTAGGGGCTAAGCCCCCCAAACATTTCCTAAATTTTTTATAAGCTTTATCAGTATGATGAAAAATTAGTATTCGTATTTTTATGATTATGTAATTCGTAAATGAACAATTTTTATTTATCCTGGTATTATTTTTATTATTATTGTACATTGTAGACTTGTAGCCATAAACCATAATACCTACCAAAAACTAAGAATAATAAGCATTCTTATCACCTATGGAGTCTAAATTGTTGCATCTCATATTAACTATTAACAGCTCTAAAAATATTGGGAAGAGCTTGTTAACTATCTAATATTAGATACAATTATAGTTAGTTTGAGTAGGCACTCGATTTTCAGAGGAGAGTTTAAACATTGCAACATCAATTGATGAATTATTTAAATTAAATTTTCAACAATCATCTTTTCTTATTAATTATTATAAAGTACGTTGTAACTTGTATTTGAGCAATATTTATAAATTATGAATTCTATTTGACAAATACTTTTTTTAAACTATTTTGTTTTTGTTTGTATATTTATGTACCTACAGGATACTTTTCATATCAATTCTTCAAACTTGAAATGTGAAATGAATGTAATGAAAAACATGACGAAAGAAGTTTATTTTAAAAATATCAAAAAACATCTAATTAAAGTAGTATTTCCTAATTTATTTAAAATTATTCAAGTGGCAATAACATGACCAATGAGCTCGGCCACTTGTGTAAGGTCCTTTTCAACTATGAGAAGGATCAACACATACCTATGTCCGAGCTAACATGACTCAGGGCCGATTTAGTAATTTATCAATATTGAATATCAAAAACGATATTATAGTAGATACTGAAATAATATTGAACACATATGCTAAATCCAACCGAAAAATGCAGCTCTAAAAATGTATTAGGTACATTATTTTAAATAAAAATTTGTTCTATAATTATATTATTTCTTTGTTACTTGTTGCTCTAAAGCCATACTTACAGTAATAATTCCTATTGTTTTTCTAAAAGTTATGTGGCGTATAATTATGGTGACCAGACATACTTTTTTTTATGCAATGTCCTATTGTCCTTATTACTAGGTGTAAAGTACATATAAATGTCCTCTTTTTTTAACTTAAAACAAATATTCATATAAAAAAAAAAAAAAAATAGTCAGTTCATTAAAGAACTTTTGTGATACTGTAGAAGTTGAGTACAGAAAAATGTTAACTTTTTCAAAAACAAGATTCTTAAGCCTGATGCCTGTAATAGAACAAATTTTACGAATGTTTATGTCACTAAAAGAATATTTTGCCTCAGTAGAATGTCCTACAATCTTAAAAGAATTTTATGAAAATCCTCTAGGAGAAATTTGGTTTTGGTTTGTTCACAACAATTCATTTTTATTTCATCAAAGTATTTTAAATGTTTAAGGTGATAAAATATGTGCCACTGAAGCGACATTAGAGTATTTTAAACTTATTGATACACTAACCCACAGAGAAAAAGAAATATTTTTATCAACTAGAGTGAGAGAATCATTAGGTATCCAAACTACAAAACAATTACTATGACAATTTTTCACTTCATGCTAAAAAATTTTATAATAATTGTTTAAATTATTTGATTAAATGGTCAACTAATATGAATGACTTAAAGTTATTCTCTTGGATTTGTTTGAGAGACCCCATTATATGGAAATTTGTATTGCTTTCTTGTGATACTTTTAAAATTTCAATTGGAGAAAAACTAAATAAAGACTTACTTTTTGATGAAATAGGTCAATTAAAAATATTTATGAGTTCAGAAAAGATGTCTGAATGGAATGAAAATAGTACTTCAACTGAAGGGCATTGGCTAAATTTTTTTAATTTTATGAAAAATAATGAGATTCCTATAAAACATTTAGAAATAGTGTGCCAATTTGTACTAAGTCTTCCAGATACAATACACCTATAGAAAGATTATTTTCACAAATAAACAATTGTTGAACAAAAATCTCAATTACATGTTTCAACATTGAAATCAATAATGTTAGCTTTTACTAACTTTGATGAAAACTGTAATGAAATGTTTAAAACTTTATAATCAGATACTAAGTTGCTGAAAGCAATTAATGATTCTCAAAAATAGCTTTAACATTTTTACCATTTTTAAATTATTATTATAAATTAAAATTACTGTAAATAAAGGCAAATAAATTTAAAAAATAAAATACAATTACATTTTAATCATGTAGGGAACATGTTATTTTTGTCAAATTTAAAATTTTTGTTTTATATTATACAATGTTAAATGTTTATAAAGTTAAACAAGTAGATATTTTTTGTTTAAATATTATGTTTTTTTATATTATATACTTTATTTAATATCAAATGTTTATAAAGTTAAACATGTGGGAAACATGTTATTTTTTTAATTTAAATATTTGGTTTTTACATCATACAATTTCAAATTGTATTAAACTTAAATTTGTATTTCTTTGAATGTATTCAGTTACAAATTATTTTCTTATAAAGACACACCAAATAAGCTGACACTCTAATGAAATTGTTATTTGTAATAAATACTTTATATAATTGATTATATAAATATTAAATATATTATATAATTAATTAAATAAAAGACACACATTTTATAGCTGGAGACTATTGGTTATAGTCAAAATAGGTAGAATAGTATAGACATTAGTCAATTCTATCAGGGTAAGGTTTTTTGTGATAAAAAGGCAGTTTTAAAATGTACTTCTTTTTAAATTTCTATACCTGATTACCATATGTATAATGTATATTATATATTATAAATATAATTTTGACAACAATTATAAGTATATGAAATAGCGCATTAAAAAAAAAAAATGTTTAGCAAGTTTTATTTTCTATAATTATATTATTTCTTTGTTATTTGTTGCTCTAAAGCCATACTTACAGTAATAATTCCTATTGTTTTCCTAAAAGTTATGTGGTGTTTAATGTAAATTATATATTATAAATATAATTTTGACAACAATTATTAGTATATGAAATAGCACATTTAAAAAAAAAATATTTAGTAAGTTTTATTTTCTGTCAATATTGTAATTAAGTTAGCAGTATACGATATACCTATATGTTATACTTAAAAACTTTTAGGTGTTAATTACTTGTATAAATGCTTCAATGCTTCATTCAGTAACTAGGGCTTCAGTCCCCCCAAATCTCAAAGCTATTTGCGCCTATGGCAGTAATATATAGTTTCCAAACATATATTTATCAAATTTTAAGGATTATTTATTTTGTTCATAGATGAATCGTTAGTAAATTTTTGACGGAAGAATAAACAATAATTAATAAGAATTCGATTAATATGTTATCAAAACGTATTAATTTCTTATAAATTATATTCGCTACCTTCTATTTACATGGTGAAAATATTATTTTTAGTTCTTTGGTTAATTTAATAACAATATATTTATTTTAAGTTAAGTATTATATGAAATCAAAAGTTTCATGATCTGAGAGTTAGTTTTCTATTGTGTTCGTCGTTATTATTTGTACAATGGTTTAAAAAAGATTGACATTAACAAGTGCATGTAAGAGTATTTAGTGCGTTCTAACTTCTCGAAGAAATATTTTGTAATATAAGTACACTCATTAAAATAATTGTATTCCCCTATTAGCTATCAAGTCCCTGGGTTCTGAATAGAATCCGTTACATGAAAATCCCCAAATCTACGCTCAATAAATACCTATTTATTGTTTTGTTTTTGTAGAATTGTAATTCAAATGTATAGGTAACGACGGTAACATTATAATAAGTAAAGGCATTTACTTGTTTGTAGGTACTTAAATTCCAAGTTGTATAATAGTTATAACTAACAAATTAATAACACAAAATGAGTTAACGAATTAGGTATTTTAAAAAAAATTATTTATCCGAAAATAATACTATAACTAATTATTAGGAAACTGAAAATGATATTAGTTCAAACTAAATAGTAACAGATTGTAATATTGTACATAAAATAAAACCAGAGTAAGTATATACAATTTTAGCAAAAAAAAAAAGTATTAAATATTTAATTTATATACAAATACAATTACGAACTTTAGTACTAAAAAATCCCTTGTAGGTACTCCACTTATCTGATCAATAATTAATATACAAAAATATGATAATTATACAACTAGACCACTAACCACTGTCCATAACTTGACATATTTTTGCCATTTGCCAGATATGTTACCTATATACACGATTATAAAGAATCGTGCCTATATATAAGCTGTGTTTTATCACGCGGGCTTGGCTTGTACTCTGGTTGAAGAACTTGTTTGATTCAAAATAATATAACAATATATAAATATTAAATGTATGAGACGGTGAAATGTTTTGGAAATTTTTTTCAATTCCGATTTCCAATCTGCATCCTGCATCAATAAAATTATTATTACTTACCTGTATAAATACTATAAATAGATACCTACATATTATTGTGAATACGTTATTGTGTATTGACCAAGGTAATATCATTATTCTATAGTTCTATAACACGATGTTGAAAAGATTTTCTCTATACCTATACCATGTACTAATCTCAAAATTTAATCGATACAATATATAATAATAATAATGATAATCCGATCGGAAATATAAAACCGATTACCGAATTCCGAATGGTTGTAGAAATAATATATTATCGCCTTCTGTGGCCTGTCCACGAACAATGCGCGAGCTTAAATCACGGTGAACGGGTGAAGGTGACGTTTATAAAAAGGTCGTGTGATGTAGTTAGCAGTCCACATCCGTGTTTTTCTTCTGTTTCTATAGTTCCGTACGACCGAGCACGTACAAATGGCATTTCCTATTTTGTAATTAATAATAATTAATAATTATTATTATCGTTCTTATCAATATTGTGAGCCGCTGTATTATCATTTATCGGGTATCGCATCGTGTGTGCATGAGATTCGAAACGCGGCCCGGAAACTGTTGCCAACATCGGAGACTTTCCCGTGCGCGCCGCCAACATCTGTTTGGTCCCACAAATCCATTATGGCGTGTTGCGACGGCGGCGCGCGCGCGAGCAGCGATCCTGGTGTGCGCGCGCGCGCGTGTCGTGTTCGGTCGGTCCTCTTTTTCTTTTCTCCCCCATTCCACTCTGCCATTTTCCCATACACCCCTCCGTCACAATCATTCTTACTCCCTCGCACGCAGAGCTCCATCTCCGTCACGCTTCCCGTCCCATTGCTCTCTCACTCAATCTCTCTCTTTCTCTCTCATCGTACGGGTTCCGAATTGGTTTTAAGGTGCGTACGTGTATGCGAGTGCGTATGCGTAAACAGTGTATTCGCGCATTGATGTCTGTGTGTGTGTGTGTGTGTGTGTGTGATGCCCAAACGGACGAAAATAATAATATATTAATAATATCGTCTTATGAAGTGGTATGGTGGTGCCGGTGGTGGTGGCGGTGATGTAGTTGTGGTAGTGGTACTGGTAGCGTAGTAGTCGAAAAAGAAACGCGTTCGTCTCGCCGCCGCCGCCCGCTATTCCGTCCGCGCACACCGGGCGTTTTCGAAACGGGTCCGGGCCGCACACACGATAACGTTTCGCGACAATATCACGCTCACACGCGCGCGCGCGCGCTCCTACTCGCACGATAATATACTTCTGTACTACAATAGTATAATATAATTTTTCAATCGTATCCGAACAGCGCCGCGCTCCTCATACACGCGCGCATACACACACACACACGCATGCTGTCATCACTCGTCGTTGTGATAATACTATTATTATTGTAAAATAATAATAATAGTATATCAAACATAAAATACACACACACCACGGAGACGAGTGTATTATCTACATGCAGGATAAAGTACATTATTATTTTTTAATATTATTATATAGGAAATAACATTCGCGTACGTACGAGTTCCGCGGATAAGTACAATCGAAACCGTTTCGCAAACCGTATCCGTGTAAGTACCACCCGGTTCGTTATTTTTTTTTTCCCCCAACCATGAGGCGTCGTTGATCTTTACAATATTATCTTCGCCGCCGCCGCCGCCGACGGACGTGCGTCTCTCTGCTTCCAGCTCTTCCCGTCCGGGAAAAAATTAATAAATAACAGTAAATCACACACACGCGCGCGCGCCGCTGCCCATCGGTTATTAGTTTCTCGCGTGTCGTCGTCCGCCGTTCGTTCCCAATCTCTCCCGACCGCGTTGAGAGTGTGTGTGTGTATGTGTGTCCGTGTCCGGCGGCGTCTGAGATAACGGAACAACGCATCGCAAAGGCTGTGTACGGCGCGCACTCGATCACAACCGCCACCGTTCGTCATGTCTGTCAGTCAACAGTTTTGCCTGCGATGGAACAATCACCAGAGGACACTCATCTCGGTGTTCGACAGCCTTCTGGAAAGCGGCACCTTGGTGGATTGCACGCTTGCTGCCGAGGGCCGGTATCTGAAAGCCCACAAAGTTGTCCTTTCGGCTTGCAGCCCGTACTTGGGGGTAAGTAATATAAAGAAATATAATGACATTTAAACACGGATCAGTTCGTTTGTGTGCGATGTGTTATAGTATATTTTCGTCGTCGTACGACCGAAATTTACCGAAAAAATCTGTCGTTCCCCGTTTGGCGGTATTTCATTCGTTGGAAAAAAAATATAGTTACCAGGATCTGGCGATAGTATTTTTTAATTTTTTTTTTTTTAGGGCATTTCCGTTTTGTTATGGCCTACTTACGCGCGTGCGTACCGCGTCTGCACATGATTTTCACCAGGCGGTATGAAAACCAGTTCCACACCCCTTCACTTTTTTCTTCCTTTTTCCTGTCCCGTTATTCGCGCACAATGCAATGACAAAGGAAATTTCTCTTTTTTTTTCGTTCGTGAATGGAATTCTATACTATTGGCAAATATTTCTTCACCAATAGATGATGAAAATAATATTATAAATCACGACCAACGACGAATTAATACAAATACTCTCTTACACACCTCGTTTTATTTAAATAATCATATTAATTATGTAGGAATGTACACCTCTGTATCTATAGTATTTAATATTATTTAAAAGGAAATAGTAACATACTTTTTTGTTTTTATTTATATTTTGTGTACAAGCTTATGCATTGAATAATAATAGATGATACTTATAAAAATAAAATATAACATCAGCTATGTAGATTTAAACCAAGATTTTCATTTTACTCATTTTTTTACCTTAGCTGGTAATTTTATACTTAATATAATTTCATACAATATTAATTATTATACATTTTTACTGATAAGAAATTATAATATGTTCATTTCTTTCTTAAGTAAAATTTTTGAATCTGCGATATCAATTTTAATTAAATAATAAGTGATAATAAATGTGTAGATACCTCATTAATTTAATAAATTTACTATTATGGTATAATACCATTTGGATTTCTTGTATAGGTATATAATCATTCTTTAAATAAAAATACTATTCTAAATAGTTGGTTAATAACTAAGTTTTCTTAGTATAGAAACTTACTTTATACATTATTATTTAATTATCAACATAATATATAGGTATACCAATAAATTTCTTTCTTTTAGCAGATATATTTTTATTTTTGCAATTAGCAAAGTCCTTTTATCCCTATTATGTACTTGTATTTTTATTTTGACAAAATACTGAAGATAAGTTTGATTTCAACTATGCAAGTTGGATTATTTAAAATGTTACAATCTATTATAAATTCCTATCAGAAATAAACTTTTAACTATATCCATGGTTGCCAAGTAGCATATTTTTCTGTGTATTCAGTATTTTGAGCCTGTGCTTGCTTTTAAGCACTTAAAATATTTCAATATTATTTTATCATAATGTATCTACAAAATAAAAATAATATGTATTTATGATCATGCTTTGTAAAATATTGTAGATTTTACATACCTACATTATTAAATTCCATGATAAACAAAATATGAGTACTTCTATTTAAATCATTGTTTAAGATAGATTCCTTTTTGTAATTGACTTGTAAAATAAACTGTAACTTTATTTTTAAATTCAATATAAATAATATTAACCAACATGGGTATTATATATATATTATTATAAGCATGTCTACTGAGATATACTTTCAAACAAAAGTTTTTAAGTACCTAGGTAATTATTAAAGTGCTAAGTCTTATTGAAATTTTAATTATACCTATTGTAAGCATTTTGTTTGATTAACTATTATTAGTGAAAACTGGAATGTTAATCTTTCTAAAATATGAAAACACTGAACTTTGAAAAAAATTAAATTAAGTAGGTAGGTGCTTATTGATCTTTCTTTTTTATGTATAAATTTCCTTTCTCCTTTTTTTCTAGTTTGCTCACTAAAATATTTTTAGCAAGCCCTACCCTTCTAGACATACCTTTCTGATTTCACTTTCTTGAAAGCCCTCCACCATTTCTGCTTTCATATTCATGGCAGTACATTCTCTTTGAATATTTTTATTAAGCACCTAATTTAATTTTCCATGTCAATCTTCTAATAGTAATGGTTATTTTTCAAATAATATGTTATATACATTTTAACGAGCTATAATTTATTTTTGAATAGACTTTCAAATTATTAAAAGCTAATAGTAACATATCTGTTACTATTGTATAAATTGAGTACCTACCTACTTTTTATATTTGTTTATAAAAATTATAATAATAATCTCTAAATTGATTTTATTATTTTAATTTTTTATAAATAGGTCAATATTCGGAATTTAAATAAACTGGTTTATATCAAAATTAGACAGTCTATGAAATACATGTATTTTTTTTAATTTTTAATTTATAATTATCATACAAAATGTAGTGGTTGGATAGATGATGAATTCCTTAATACATTTTTATGTTTAGTGGTTTGAATTTAATCTATTGTTACACTTTTTGTACCAAAAGTAATTTTTATATAATAATAAATAGCTAGTTTATCTGAAATTATTAATGATATCAGGAAATATCTTAAAAAATATGGTCAATCCACTTTTAAATACAAAGATATTCAACTATAATGAATATATCTCAAATGTTGAAACTATAAGCATGATTCAGTTTATAAGTAATAAGTAATAACTAATCGGAACAATGAATTATTGTTATGTAAATCTACCAAATGTTCTACTAATTATAATAAAAATTTTGATTGAAACAAAATATTTTTTTATTGAATCAATGTATCTTAATTTCTCATAGTTACTTATTTTATCAATATTATAAGGTAACCAAAGTATAAAATATAATTTTGTTTATAAAGAAAACTATTATTGAATAGAAATGTATGTAGTTTTGTATGTGTTTTATTTATTATTCACAGTTCAAACAAAATAATACTACACAATTTGTCTGTAAATTGTTTTCTTTTTCTAGATTTTTATTATATAAATGATAAGATGATTATGAGTAATATATATATAATATCCTAGACAATTATTTTCATGTATTGGCAAATTTCTTAATTGATATTATTTGATCAGTATTATGTTAAAACACATCATGTAACATTAAATTAAATTGTTGATTTTACTACACATATTTAAATTCAATACTATATACATTTTATTTTATATTTATTTTATTATTTTGTTTATTTTGTTTAAGGTTTTATTAAGTCAACATCAAGAAAAACATCCAATCTTAATTTTAAAAGATATCAAATTTCAAGAATTAAAGTCAATGTTAGATTATATGTATCGAGGTGAAGTAAATATTTCTCAAGAAGAACTCGGTACATTTTTAAAAGCTGCTGAATCTCTTCAAATTAAAGGTTTAACAGAAAGTGCTGGTATTGGGGTTCGTGATCATTCAGATTTCGAAGATCCCGTATCTAAACGTTTTGATCACAGAAAACAACCACCTTCTCTATCATCAGTCAGTTCTAATTCACCTACCATTTGGAGCCAAAATGAATCTATACGTACATATTCAAGACCAAGAGAAGGTAGTTTATCTCCAAATAGCAAAAAACGGAAATTACAGCGAACAAATGGATCAGATGATCATCATCAAGATAATGGCGATGATAGTATGACCGAATCTGAACCCCAAGGAGTAGAAAAATCGCCTACCAATAATAATAACATCCCTTCTTCAGTCAATAAAGTAATTAAAACTGAACCCTACCGTAAATCGTGTTCACCAGAAAAAGAAGTAATTAAAACTGTTGAAAATCAAATGGTTAAACCTAAAGTAGAATCCATATCTGGTGATCGGCAAGAGTGTTTGACAGAAATGTCATATGATGATAGTGTAGAGGATATGGCATTAGAAGAAGAAGAAGAAGAATACGATGAAAATGAATCATCACAGCCTGGAACTTCACAAGGAGATACCAATCATATCGGTAATTATTTTGAAAATAATTTTATCAAAAGTAGTATTAAATTAAATTTATGTACTTTTAAATAGGTTTATAAAAATCATGGCTTTTTAATTTTTTATTCAGTCAGATAAAATACCAAACAACATTTATTTATGTTTTATATAAATATATATACTCTAAAAAACATATACATGCTATGATTTTAAATTTTACTTCTTTAAGAAAATATTTTTGTTTTATGAATTAACTTATTGATTGGTATTTCTTTAAACTTTCATGTAAAATACAAATATGTGCATTATTTATCATTTGGTATTTTTATTTTTGTTTTAGTAGCGGCGCAATCAAACTCATGGCAATTAGAAACATCTAATCAAGATAGTACGAATACTGTTAATACACCAATGGATTGTAAAGGTAAGATTTATATGATTTGTAAAATAAAGCATACTATAAACAATAAAAATTTCAATTGAAAATAATAATTTTAGTATTAAAAGTGTATCAAATATGCATGTTGAAGGGATAAAGAAAAATTAATTCTTACTATGTGGACGAGGTACATGTAAACATGTATTTTTTATATTTTCAGTACCCATTAACAGAGATTTTAAAACATACAATACATTCCTAGATTAAAATATTCAAAAACATATTGACCAAATATTTCTTTGTGTAGTAAAATACATTCATTTAAAAGAACTGACATAAAAACTATAAAACATTTAAATCTTGATATTCAACTTATATTGTGTCGATTAATTAATATTTTTATTAAACTTAAATAAATTAATTTAATTTAAATGTTCTTAAATGTATCAAAATAAAATGTATTTAAATTCTTATCCAACTTGAAATTAAATAAATATTGGTTAAATGTGTGTACACTTTTAAATTAATGATTTATACAGACAAAATATACTTTTTTGTATTACTGAAAATTTTACATTATACTCTTTAAGTTGATAACAACAATATTTCTACTAACATACTGTTGTATTATAATTTGCATGTTTTTTTTGAGTATGGTTTATTTTATTTGCATGTATCCAAGCTTGGTTTCATGGTTGCTTTGATATTTATTGAAAATGTATATATTTGCTTCAATTTATTTATTAGATCATATGTTTTTTAGTGAAAAATGAAATTACAGGTAAATATAAGTAAGTTTTTTTTAATAATTATATGATATCTTGCGCTGTTCAACAAATGATAATTTAAGGTTATCTAGCGCGATTGTATGTATACCATATTAAAATCTGACAATTTATTTTAATAACATTGTGAAGATTTCCTTTGAGAATTGGACCATATTACTAGAATTTCTTATCTTATATTCTGTTTAAATATAGACAGGATTATAAATCAAATTGTAGTACAAACAGATCTACTAAGTGTGATTAAAGTCCAAATACCTATTAACTGATATTGATGGATATTAAAAAATAATATCTATTCGTCTGTTGTATTGTTAAATTTACTTTTAGTTTTGTAAATTACATAATATAGGATATAATATTAGAATATATATTTATTTGTAAAATGTTACCTTGAATTGTAATATAAATATAAATTCCAGAAAGAAAATTCTATTTTCATCTGTTATTTTAATTTTTTAAATTAGTAAAAATAAATGTATTGGAGCATTTTTCATGTACTAAGTATATATGTTTCATAGAATTTTTTTTTCTTTGTACATTCTATCTTGTTAACAGTATTAAAAAAAACCATTACAGGAATCATTATTTAATGATTCAAAATCAATAAAGTTAAATGGAATTCTTTGTTTTTTTCTTTTAATGAGCAACTATACATTTTCTGACACCACTTGTTGTATAGGATATAATAAAACATTTCTTATCTTTGGCCTTTCTTAGATATCTTATTACAGGTTTATCATTGACCATTTGACTAGCACAAAGTTTGTTTCTCATGATCATTATTAATATTAGATAGTGAAATTTTAACTTCTTTTATTATTGTAGTATCGAAAACAAAATATTTATTGACTTACAATATAAAAAGGTTATTTAACAAAAATATAATACCATTTACACATAAGTTATTAATTCCATCCATTATTTTAGGTAAAAATTATTATGTAAATCCATGTTATATAATACATTTTATATTTTAAATTTTTAATGTATTATATGTATATTTCATAACATCTATATACATATTAGATTATAGTTCCCTTACCATAAAAATAAATAACAGCTAGGCTGTTGATTTGTTTTATTTACCAATGCAAATATAAATATTTCCAAATAAATAGTTTATTACTATACAATAATAATTACAATATTTAAGTTATCAATGATTGATATTTTTTATTTTATGGAATATAAGTAATTATTATCAGACCGATAGACAAAATTGAGCCTTTTTTTAATTGTTGTAATTCTGCAGTTGTATATTTTTTTTTCTTTGATGTTTTTTTTTTTTTGAAACTTTCTTTTTGAGATTTCCCTTTTTAATATAAATATGGTAGTCATTAATTATTATGTATACATTTTTCATTTTACAAAGTTTTTTTTCTGAATAAATATATAGGTACAATAATACAGGTTTTAAAATAAAAACAAAATTATGTATAATATTAATATAGGTAATATCCTAGTCCTATTAAGCAACTTTTATCTAAATAAAATGGTTATTGACAATACTAGTTAATTTACTTACTCGATTACCACAAACTAAAATGTAATTTAAAATTTATCCATTTTACTTCTAGAAATATTTATTTGTTTATTGATTATGGAATATGGGTATTTATTATAAACTTAAATACAATAAGCTTATTAAGAATACTATTTATTAATTATAGAAACATATGTAAATGGTATTTTGTAGAAAAATGTAATGGAATTGCAATAGGCTGGTTTCTCAAAACCCCAATACTTATGGTGTTGGAACTGTTTATGCTAAATGGGCCACATAATATATTTTTATATTAGAGCTTTTTCTATTTAATAAACTAAATTTTGAATGAAAAATATTAGATTATTTAAGTTCATAATTATATTTTCAATTATATTTGTTTATTGTCATCATATAATATTCTTAATTTATTATACATTTTCATAATTATCAATGAAAGTTTATAACTTTCTAATGTATATTTGGGTTGGAGGTGATTTTATTTTCTCAATGAAACCATCACTTGTCATGCTCTAATTAACTTCAATTTAGCCTGAAAATCAATAATAATCCATTTTTATATTAAATAATGTGTTTGTTTTGTATTTGAGTTGCACCCTATGTGTACATTTTTTTTCATTACTGATTCAAACTTCAAAAAAAAAATTACAATTAGCTGTAAAGTAAAGTTTGGTGCAAAATATCCTTTTTCATGCCAAATTTTAATACTATTTATTTTCTTTTTTTATTAAAAGTGTAAAAGTATCTTGGTGGTTTGTATTTTTATATTAGGGCTTCATTTGTCATTTTTTATTCTGTTATTTTATTGTTATTATTTGATGAGGGAGTACCATTCTGAATAGTCCATAAGAATAAAATAATTGAAATTTATTGATCTTACTATTATTAGATAAAATATTTAAACATTATTACAGTAATCATTAGCATGTCAATCGTTGATTATTAAAAAAATCAATTAACAAAATCAGTCCATATGACCTTACATATTACTCGCATATAAGAAATAAATAAATTTATATAGAATTATAAACCATACATTTTTGTAAATTTGACCATAGTTAAGAATTACACTTTGTATTAGCTATGCTATTATCTATATTCTATCATTCATTTTGTCTTATTCATTTATTTGTGTAAAAAAAATTTCGGAAGTACTGTATATATTATCTTGAAATATTCCCCTGACTAATAATGGGCATGGATGTACTAACTTGGTCCGGTTAGATTACAAACAATTTTTATTATTATAATTGTTATTATTATTCTGGAAACTCTATGTGGTATGTGTGTTGTGTGTGCTTTCCTTAGCAATAAGCTGTACGAGGTGCGGCCGTCATTACAAATTGAAGAGCTCATTGTTGAACCATCAGCGCTGGGAGTGCGGTAAAGAGCCGCAATTCAAATGCTACATGTGCTCATACAAAGCAAAACAGAAAGCTCACTTGTTGACACATATGAAGTACAGGCATAAAACTGATATGATTAAAACAGAATATTTGTATTAGCATTATATTATATTCCAAATTTTTAAGTTGTCTGTATTCAAAAAAATGCTCCAATATTTTATTTAGGATAAACTAATTAGTAACTTGTTATCATTACTTTGTTTGTTCAAATAGACTGATTTTTCAATAAATAGCAATATACTTAAATGTTATAATTCAAGGCAAGTCTCATATATACATGTAGATACTTAACATTTATGGACTAGACTATTGATAGGTAATATAATTATAATTTTCCTTCTATGTTTTATTATTAAAGGGCTGTGTTTTATAATTGTAATTATATTTGGTATTTAATTGTTTTTACCCTAATTCTAACAATATGTATATTAACTTTAATAAATTCACCATAAATATTACGTTTAACATCAATTAATTTAAAAAATAACAATATTATATAAAAAAAACTTATTGTAGTAATTAAATATTGTTAATTATTTGTATGTTTTGCAATGTTAATTTAAATAAGTACTTTATTATAATATTTTTTTATTAAATGTTATTTTTTTCGTTTTAATCGTCCGTTTATTGAACATAATTAGTATTATTTTACCACCTTTAAATATGGTTTTTACCCATAGGAAAATAAATATATACCTTATCAGCCATTCATATGATAGACATAACCTAAATTACTTACAATTTTCTGTATTTGTCTCTACATGTAACTAAACCTTTTAAGGTTAAAATACTATAACATAGTTAATAATTCAAAAAGTTAAATTTGGAACATAATGAAAGCCTTTTCACACTTTATAAATTTTAATTAGATCCCATGGCTTTTATTGGAAAACTTCTACACATGATTAATATTGAATAGAACCAGTTAACATTTTCAATATTATCTTTTATCTATATTGATATTTTAAAATTTCCTGTGTTGTTTTTCAGTAAAAAAACCAAAATAAAACGCTGGTCTGTTTGTACACTATCTTGATATATTTGATTTCTAATTAACATGTCATTAACATATTTAATTATTCAAATTCACTCTTGACATTTTGTGACTTGTTGAATAATAATTTTGTACACAATAGTTTTTTTACCGAGTTACTTAGATAAACCTTATCTTAAGGTAACATCACCCAGTCTTTTATACATGAGTGTAAGGTGTGTACTTTTTCTACATTCATTCTAAATCTTTTAAATTCACCCAAATTTTACATGTTGATTATTTTTATATTGGTCTACCATTATTTTATTTTAAAATTTTTATTCAAAGTTTAATCGTGCTGTAAGTTAAAAACTTTAAAATAACTAATATTAATATTGTTGTGCTTGGATTGGTTTAACATATCTTCTCTACTGTCTTCTATTTTACTTACATATGTGTATGTATATTTATATATACTTTTTATATACTTACATATTTAGGTATATATATATATACTCACATGTGTACTATACTATATAATTAATTATTAATATTTAAAGAATGTTCTATTAGGCTATCAGCTTCTTTAAAAATATATCATTGCTGTTAGAATGTTTAACGCCACGCCAAAATACTCATATATTAACACATTCAAGTATTTAGCATTATGTTAAAACAAATGAATTGTTTTATGTATAAGTTAATGTTGTTTCTGGTGTCAGTTAATTTATAAACTGTTAGGTATATAAATGTATTTCTCTCAAACAAGACTTAGATATTAATACTGTTATTCTATACTCTATATAATTTTGGTACAGAAATATCAAAATTTTAACTTTGTCAAATTTGATTGAAAATACAATTAATAATCTAAATGTAATTCAATAAATTATAACATTTTAAAAATTCTTTCTTTGTGTACTTCATTCAAGAATTATTTTGGGAAATATTCCATAATACAATTTAATGACATCGGAAGCCCAATTTCCCTCTTTTTGATTTATTTTCTAAATTTTTCTGTCATGTTTGTTGTTCGGATCCTTTACAGAAATAATAAAAAGATGGCAGGATGGTGGTGAAAACTGGGACGGATATCCTTCTTCTCAACGATCCCTTGTGCCGCTTTTCAATTCATTTGGCCCTAATGGCCCAATGTCTGCCATCAATTTCAAATTCACTAACTACTATAACAACTGTAAGTTTGATCCAACTTCATCTAATGACACGCTACAGATCAGTAATGCAAGTTCACCAAGTACCAGTGGTGGTGTAGAATGCCCACGTTGCGGAAGGCATTATAAATTAAAAAGTTCATTACGCAATCACCAAAAATGGGAGTGTGGAAAAGATCCCCAGTTCCAATGTCCTTTTTGCAATTACAGAGCAAAACAAAAAATGCATGTTGCTCGGCATATCGAACGTATGCATAGAGAAAAATGCTCAGAAGAATTTCAAAACATAACTGGACAAAATGCAACAGCTGCTGTAGGAGATTTAAACTCTACTGTTTAAAGTACAAATTTATAATCAAACTAAAGTGCCGTAACGTTCACATATTGACTGGTCATATTTTTCAAATTCATTTAAATCAAAATGGTCTTTTTAGACCTAATGCGATTATTTGAACATATTTATAAATATTTTTTTAGACCTTATTTTTAAGTGTTAAAAGTGCCAATGAAGTATGCAATTTTTTATGTTGTATACAAATGATTTATGTATAGTTATAAATTAAATTAAGAGTTAGGCGTATGACATTTGGCGATTTTAATTAGTCCATTTAACTGATGAATAATAATTTTTATTTGAATTTCATTTTTAATTTACAATACACTTACTCTTTCATTCCCACATCATATTTTTTAAAAATAAAACAAAATACATTTGATAAATTGGATGAATATATAAATACATATATTTGTATATGTATATGTATGTGAATAACATAAACAATTATATTGTATTATATATATATACTTTTATATTTTATACGATAACAAAATTTAAAACGCTTATTTCTACTTTAACCCTTGATGGGCATGTATTTTTTAAATTTTTTTATTAATAGTACTCCAACTGTGATATGATCATTTGTTTGTTGGCCTAGTCGATTATGTATGTTAACTTGTTGGATTGTTAAAATCGCCACTAATCAATGCTATTTTTGAATTAAGTCATGTTATGCAACCATTATTTTATGTTATCCTAATTAGTGTCCACAACCCATCTCCATTACATTTATTAAAAACATTCTATTTAATATTGTTATAATGGCTACCATAGTATGTATGTAATAAGTGTGATATGTGCTCGTATTATATTTATTAGTGGAATACAATTATGCCAAATATTGAAACTGAAATAAATAAGTAATCAAAATGTATTTTTTTTGCAAATCAAATTATTTTTAAACCAACTTTAAAAAGTCTGATATTAACGATGTTAAAATATATCATTGTATTGATCAATATTAATTGCCAGTCGGCAGAAACCATGTGATAATCGTGCCTTTTTGTCTGTACTGTTTTATTTGCATTTATTTTTATTTGTTTTCAAGTAACTTTTCTTTTAGCGTAAGATGCTTAAGAATTTTTGTGTTTATATAATTTTCTATTTTATTATCCCCACCAAAAAGTGCCATTCAAAAAATTACTTCTTGTACATTATTTGTTCATTAATGATTTTGCCTTCCATTTATTTGTTTTGTCATATTATAGTAAAATATATTTATTTTTTTAATGGAAATATTTTTATTACAAACATGTATAAATTTATTGTTAGTGTAAAATGAATTAATATATGTTTATTATCTTAATCATGCAAATTTAAAATCTTAGTCGATGCACATAAAATCAAATATTCGTAATGTGTCATACTAATTTGTTAATAAATAATAAGTATTATTTATTAAGTTAAGCTACACTTCGTTTTTTTTTTTTTTTTTTATAGTTATAATTTAAATTTATATTTATTTCAATCATTATTATCCTCATTAGACTATATAATTTCATTTTGTTTCGTATTATTAATTCTTTTATTGTTTTTCTTTAAGATCCCATATTATCATGTATTATTTACTTCATTTAATTATCACATGAGTATTTATGTTTACATCCATTGCTTTTTATTGTAATATTTTTATTAAAACAAAAAAAAAATGATTTTTTTTAACAAATTTAGAAGTTTTTTATTTTTTTTTTTTTAAGTAAAATAACGATGATTAATATTGTATTACATATCTAGGCAACCTTTCCTCGATCTTGAGAAAATATTTGGTGTATCAATCATTCATTGTTGCTTGCTCTGCTATGGGGTGTTCAAAAATTTGGGTTTGTCGTGTCCACAGGGTGATATGTTTTTATCATATTTTTGTAAGTGTCAATGTACTAACTTGGGATCAGTTTACATATATATTTAAATTTCATATTTGCTTTGGATTTTTATATGAACATGCGCTTAGGTATGAATATGAACAGGCACCTAAGCTTGTAAGTACTATTGTCAAGTAAGTATAATTATATTTTATATTACTCGTGAAATTAATGAATATGTTTCTATTTATATATAATAAATATATTATATCAAATTAATAGCCAACTTTGGGTTGTTCGCGCATGCTTTTGTGGTTGCTCCTAATTAAAAAGATATTTAATATGTTCCGAGTTGTGCCTGCACTGGGGTCACATTGGGCTAACTAATCGGGGCATAAATATGCATAATATGTTTAAATAAAATAAATCTGTTCATTTATAATTGTTATGTAAGCAATTTGGTTTTTATTAAAGAAAAACTCGGTTTTTATCCATCATTCCGCTTATTTGAAATATCTGGTTCGAAGTACATAATATATTTTATTTTGATTTTGAATTCGGTACGTAGATTTAAAATAATAGCACTCGAACTAGAGTTAATCGTTCGGTGTCAAGCACAGCTCGATATGTATTGTAGGTGTAATTGCCATTTGTTATTTCCTACAGACTTTATGTTTGCCATCACCGGCACGACTATTGATAACTCGACGACCGTGCGTTACGAGTGTCCTCAATGTAGCCGCACGTACAAATGGCGTAGCTCCTTGAAGAGTCATCTACAAAACGAATGTGGTAAAGAACCTCGGTGCTTATGTCCTCATTGCCCTTATCGGTGTAAAGTTCGGTCCAACCTGTTGAAGCATGTACGGAACTATCACAAACCTCCGTCTTCTGTGGTACAAAACTCCATGTCCATGTACGAAGGATCGAAGATCACACACCAATAAATTATAAATAAGAATGCTCAATATATAATATTTTTTGTTAACGATCTTTTAGTGCCAAATTTTACTATTATATTTTAAGTTTGTCTGATAATATGATTTTGCTATGTTATATGTATAATGTTTATTTTATTTTAATTTTTTTTTTTTATCTTAGTCAACAAATATTACAAATCACCTACTTAATGAATAATCATATTTTTGGGACTGAATTTAATTATGTGTCGACAGATCTTAACTTTTTTTTTATTATTGTGTGTTATGATGTTTTGCATTTAGAACATAGATTTTTAGTTTTAGTTGTTTTTAAGTTATTTTAAATTGGGTTGTACAAACTATTTTACCATTTATGGATTCTTACTTAAGATTTCTACTCGTTTTATATTTGAATAATTGAAATAATTGATTTGTTCAAAATAAATACTGTTCAAAAATATATTGATGTACTTAATTATTAGTAAAATATTTTTAACATATTATTCATAGAACACACCGTTTTGTAATTCCTCCGTAAATATATTATTTATTTAATATAAATATTAAAGGTAAGTATGTGTTATTATAGAAGTTGTGTGTTTAACTAGATGAGAAGTTTTTGTGTTAATTTTTAGTTCTGTTTTATTTATTTTATTTTATTTCATTTTTTGTTTTGTTTTGTACACTTATTTATTTTAGTCTAACCATCATGTAGTAAGTACGGTTTTATTCCAATCAAATAGGCACAGGATCCAATTATACACCACGTAAGTAGTACATACATCATATTTTGACTATACACACTATTGAGACTTCAGTAAAAAATTTAAATAATGTTGACAATGATGATGACCTTTAAACTATTCTTTAGGGCTTTCAAAGTTGTATAATGTTTAAATTAAATGTATGGTGATAAAGACCAAAACAATCTCCTATGAATACCTAATATAGAAAGCTGCATTACATTAAAACACCCAAAGTTAAAATAATAAAATAGAAGATTATAACTCATCCCTTTTGTGAGTTAAAGGACTTAAAATCTGTTTTGTAGAAATGAAGTATTTTGTATGTTTTAAACAATATAATATACACACAACATTGTATATTATGTATATTATTTTAATAACAATTTTGAGTTAATTATACTTTGTTCAGATTGGACCTTTTCTTTATTTAGTCTGAATAAAGACCCTACACATACTTATCCTATCGTTTAACAATTTTCCGAGCAATAAAATAATTATGAATAGCTGCATATTAAATATTAATTGTATAATCGGTCAATATTTCAACATAAATAATGAATACATTTTAAATCTTCGAGTACCATAAACCATGTATGGATAGTTAAAAAATAAATCTATAAGTTGAAAGTTGATAATAAGATAAAATGAAGTCTATATGTATTGTTATAATCTATATAATACTAATTCTGTAACTGTTAACTGTATTTATTTATCTATTTTTTGTTTAATAATCTAATTAATCTACAACTATATCTCCATCATAAGTGAGATAGATAACCGAGCATTTCATTTTTGTAAATTTAGGTATACAATACCTACTATTTTTTTTCGATCAGTAAAAAAAAAGATTAAATAATGTAGTATTATATAATTTAAAACAATTTAATTATTTATATTTCATAACATCCATGTACCAATCAAATATTGTTTAGATGTATTTATTGTATAGAAACCGTATTCATTTTATACAAATATTAATTGATTTTTAAATATGCGATAGTACATTTTCAGAGAAGATGAAGATTTATATAAATATTTATAACAAGATTAAGCATTGGAATTAAATGTAGATTTAAATGAGGACCACTTAACTAAAAATTGTGTCAGGGGTGGACCTGTGGATGATATTGTTTGAACATGATTGTACAGTGGCGTACTGAGGGGGAGGATGGTTTAACCCCACCATAAGAAAAAATGTTAGTATAAAAAGTGATAAACGCGCCTAAAGAAGTTTTCACTTCAAAAATAACATAGTATAAAATTTAATTAATTGTACTTATAAATTAATTAATTCTGTGTACGCCACTCTGATTATTATACCCAATCGAAGTGGACCTTCTTTCAAAAGACACATTCGAGTCACGGTTGTACGATTATGAAGCGTGTATGTCGCGACTATTTAATCTTATCCAATACAAGCAATGATTAAATTGGAGGGGAGCTACTGTTCATTTTTCTCCACATTAAAGCGTACCCCTGTTACTTGCTGATTTTTATGGAATTCATTATGGAACAATATTCCGTTTTATTCCGGATTATAAATATTAAACATACATATTCCCCGTTCAGCTGGCGAAAGATCGTGTAATTTAAACGGTCTCTTTAGTAGCGATTTCGCCATCGCATCCCCACTATGCAGCGTTGAAATTCCCCCTGATGCGTTAAAACCCGCATTTAAACGAATCGCCGGTCTGCCTAAAGCACGTGTGACATAGAAATAGTCCTTATAATTTATATTTCGATCGAGGCTTCCTTCATTTTGTTTGGTAGTTGACACTACAAATAGTGGATGGTTTGACAGTTTTTCGAGTTCATTAATTGCCAGCACTTTCCATGATAAAAATGTTAAGAATACCCCTTGATTCAATTGTTTCTGCGTCGTAAATCGTATTGTTTTGCGATAAAAATCAATGTGAAAAATTCCATTTAATTTATAACTAAATAAAACACCTACTATGTGCACTGCCCATTGTATACCTAGTACCTATACTCGTCGGGTCCGCGTGATGACCACCACGCGGATCGATTTTTCTTTAATTTTTTTTCTCTTTTAAATGTATGTGCAAACGTGGTTTTCATTATTTACGGTTTCAGAGTCCGACTCGTTGGCGGAGAAGTTCGAGTGCAAGCTGTGCGGCAAGGTGTACCAGTGGAAGCAGAGCCTGAAGAGACACATCCGCGAGGACCGGTGCGACAAGGGACCGCAGCACGCCTGTCCCAGGTGCGGCATGAGCTTCAAGCACACCAGCCGCCTCAACAAGCACGTCATCCTGTGCCCGCACATCGTGTTCGACGACAACCCGGCCGCGTCGTCCGCGCCCTCTTTGTCCTCGTCATCTGCGCCCTCTTCATCGTCCTCGTCATCGTCCACCGTTCAGCGCATACTCAAGCTACCGCCGCCGTGCCCGGACGCGTTGCCCATCACCGCCGTGTCCACGAGCACCACCGCGACGTCGTCGCCGTCCCAGACCATACTGGTGTTGCATTTGAAGAACCAGAGTTTGGCCCAGAATTGGAATTCCAAAATCCAAAAACTGGGCAATTAATAATAATAATAATAATAATAATAATAATAATGAAAAATCGAATTCTTAATTAAGGGTTGCTGCGAAAAGAAAACAACATTTTTGAAAAAACGTGTTTTTTTTTACATTTTATAAATACGTGTGCAGGATTTAGTTGTTTGCGTGAACGTGTACGTGTACGTGTACGTGTGTGTGTGTGTGTGTGTGTGTGTGTGTGTATGTGTGAAATCTGTACGAGAATTTATTTGTACCAAAATTTTAAGTATTCTGAAGTAATAAGTCTCATCTTATTGTACGTTACGCGCGACATTTTGCATTATTATTAATATTACTTTTATTGTTATTATGCTGGTCAAACGCGTGCGTGAGTCCTACTTAATTACACGTGTAAGGCATATACAAAAGGGCTTGTACCTTATTTTGCTGTACACCAATCTAAGTATATATTTCATTACACAAATTCTTGTTCACCCGCTGTGTCCTGTTCGCGTCGAATCGGGTGCAATGATATTGTGTATTACTTAGAGGAGTTCAACAGTTATTTTATGCAGCATAATATATTATATAATACAAATTTAAATTAGTATTTATTATTTACAACTAGTCAAATATGGAACAACTCAATCTAGTCTCGTTTTTTTTTATATATATATATATATATATAATTATATACTTTTATTTGTTTTGTGCAATTTTTTAGGGAAAAAACCCGTTTATTTCGTTTGTATAGCGGCGTATATCGATTTCATTTATATGACATACATTTTATTTTACTTACTTAGTTTTATTGTACTTATAAGTTATGATTATGTACCGGAAACGTTTAAGGCATCGATTACGATGTGTGTACCTACCAAATAGTCTCTAGTCAGTTACTGTAAACAAGTATACTTAACTAATGCATAGATATAGTCAGTAATATTGAAATATATTATAAGACAACAGTTCACTCCTACCGCCAATGCAATTCATTTATGACATTAATATTATTTTGTGTTACGTTTGTTTGTTACAAACAATAATTTTATTTTCATTTGACAAAATGCCATTTATTATAATCGACTATTATTTAAGTTTTATTTTTTAGTATTATTTATATATCAAAGAAATATTTTCTAAACATTTTGAACTGATTTATCGACGGTCAAAACAAAAACTTACTCAGTACTCTCATCATAAATGCTTAGCATATTATTATTAAATAGTTAAATAGTTATCATTGTGGAACTGTCAACCTGCAATCGTATTAGGTATATTATATCGATGTAAACGTTGATTTAGCGAACTCGATTGTAAATACGCTAATTGCATTCCGCGCGTTAGGTACCACACGGTATCACAATGTCGTGAGAGTGTAGTGATCATTGTCGCATCTATATATATTATATTTTATACATCAACTACACGAATTTACACTGTAAGATGAGTGTAAAAATATTGTAGATTTTATTTTATTTCCCAGTTGTATTATATCTAAACAAAACAAACGCACAAGACACGAGTAGAATATGAAAACGATGTATTATAATATACATGTAATATGTATGGGTACACCTAATTATCTTAGTTATTGTTTTTGCGTCTTTAGACAGTTGCGCGTAGGTGCGTACCTGTAGTAGGTATTATGAATGCAGTTGACGATTTTCTCGAGTTTGTCCGCATTTACTATATTTAAATATTTTCTTTTTGAATATTCAAGCCCAAAATTACGCGGTGTCGTCATTGTTGCAAGTGCCAGTCCGGTTTTTCGCGCGTATAAATTAAATAGGATATTCATCGAACTTATCGAACCGAAAACGAAATCGCGCCAGTGGCATAATTTGTGAATACGTATTTTTTAAAACTATTGCTATAATATTGAAATGCAGGTGAGCTCATAGATTGAACATTAGTAAAATGAGCCGCCTAGTTGGCAATTTTTATATTATTGACTTCCTTCATTTTATGTATATTTGACAAAATGTTTCATATTTAACATTTCAATAATGAGTGCTCATATCAGTCTATATTCAAAAACTTTTGAATCGGCAAAATATTAAGTGTTGTTGTCCAAGTCCAAAAAAAAAAAACCGAAATCACTGGCCTCTGGTTATCTAAAACCTCCGCGTTTCACATGCAAATAGTAATAAAAATATTCTATTAAATTCTGATATGGAAAATAAAAAATTCTTGTATTGTCGCGGATTTCGTTTGCGGTGCACAGTTATAGATACTAATTAAGACACCTTCTTTGGCACCTGTTGAATATTCCTAATATTAAGACGTCACCACGATTCGTATATTTTTACCGCACATTCACCTGCAGGGCTGCAGCAGTATGCAATGTTATAATATAATTTTCGACTATATTAAACAGAATTCGGTCCACTTGGTTTTACGACAAAAGCTATTATTGTACCCCACTCGTACTTAATTATTATAAAATTAACAGTACGATTCACTTAACACGCGCGTATATGCAACACACAACCGTTATTGTCTTGAATTGTGTACATAAAAGGTTTTATTTTCACTTGTAACTAACCCGTATTGTGCATTACTGCGTAGTCATTATTTGTATTTGTATTTTTTTTTCTGTCTTTTTTTTTTATCATTTAGTGCAATGGAATCAAGTTCCTTGATTAGACATGAACCTTTTTGTAGTAATTTAATTAATTGCGTTTTTATATACCTTAATATTATTATATATAATTCTGTAAATGTATCGCCCCACGCGGCGCTGCTGCAGCTGGTGGTGGTACTATATTATTACGTACATGTATGAATCTAGTCAGGTACAAGCACAAAAGTTAATATATTATATATTATTTGTGTATTATTTCAGTGTATATGTGTATTTATAAAAATTATATAAATTATTAACAAATTATTCCTTACTTGATTTTATTTTTCTAGTCGTTTCATGTAATATATAGCTTAAACGATTTTAAGATTGTTTTATATTTTTTTTCCGCGCTCGTTTCATCGAGCAACATATTATTATAATATGTACATAATATTCAAAATTATTAATTTATTTATACATTCGTAATCAGTAATCACATATATAATGTATACATAAAAATCATATGTGCCTAAAATAACAAATCATATAATATATTCTGGTATCTATATTCAACATACATATTCTTTCAAGTGTACTATTCTTTGCATTTTGAGTGAAGAATTCAGAACAAAAGTTTAAAAACGCCCAATTGCAGTCGACGTACCGAATTTGTTTTTCAATCGATTTATCACCATTGTCGTCGTCGAAAATTTCGTGGTGTACAATTTGACATAGTTTACGCGTCTTGTGTCAGTTGTCGGCGTGAAGTGTATTCGAGTTGCCCCATATAATCGCAGTACCTATGCCGAAGAATACCTATCTGATATTAAATAAATCACAATGGTACGTCATATCCATATGTTATTAATAGCCAATAGGTATAGGGGCACCGATTGACACTATTTTCCTCCTACAGATATTACGCGTGTACGATATGTTTAGTTTAAATGTCTAAGTCGGTCGTCCGCTGAGTGAAGAAAAAAATCGGAGAGCTACTCGACGAACAACAGGTATATATGAAGTTTACTCATGAGATGTGACGATACATTTACATAATTCACTCCTTCGATATAATATTGTTTCATTTTACTTCCGAAATCTGGCACCAGTTGCACAGACCAGTGTTTATAATATACGAATCAGAGCTGTGAACTTTTTGTCGTTCAGTCCGTCTGCTTCTTTCGGTCTATCCGTACTTTACGTAAATTATACTATACCTAACTATGTACGTTATACTCGAATACTTATATTAACTTGGTGGCTTCCGTGTGCCTAACCTCTACGCGTATTCTAATTGTGAATAACTGTTTTTATTTTATTTTTTTACTTACGCTAATCGCCGCCGTGTTTGTTTCAGGAAACTCGCCAGCTATTTCGATGGAATGCTTGTACTGCAGACTGACAATCGGCTCGGAAATGATAGACCATTTGGGTTCTTGTGGCGTGTTCATCGCACTCAAAAAGTATTTGCTAAAACGAGGAATGCTCCAGTAAGACCATTAACCACCGCCGCCTTACTAAACACCTTATACAGAATACTTTACTGCTTATATCATATGTGTGGCCAATTACGTTTTTTATCGATTTCGAAGCGCATTTCGTTTTCGTGTTAATATCATGATAATAATCGATGACGACGGAGTCGAGGAAAACATATTACCTTTACCTATGGAAAGTAGATATTATACATCATATATACTTAAATGGTATAACATTATAATATGCTTACCAGTTACCTTTAAGTATAATTTATATATATATCCATATAACATTTTGGGATGATGATTATATTCACAAGTTATCTACTTCATATAGGTACGAACCATCAAAAAGAAAATGTATAAATAATTATTTGGTGTATGATTATTGGACGTATTTTATAAGATTGAATGTGACATATTTCATAAAAGAAAAGTATAAACAATTATTTCGTGTATGATTCTTAGACATATTTTATATAAAATTTTATGTGGCATATTTTCTAGACATATTAAGTAATACTATTATATACAAAAATACATAACAGTGATAAAGCCCTCTGATATAGAAATGGCTTAGGAGTCGCTCGTATTTGTATATGCAGAAATACACGTGCTCCAAAAATCATTTATCTGTATACAGATAGGTATGCGAGTTTTTATAATGCATCGCACGTCTATATAAACAACGGTGAAAATTTGTTCGTCCTACTTAATACAATTTGCACGTGTGAAACATCTGAAATAATTATGAGCGCCTTCGTCCTACGAATAAAACGTTATTTTGTAACTCGAAGTTTTGACACTTTTTACATTTCTAGATCTCAGTTGTGTATATATAACTATATGTATTTAGGTAATAATAAAATAAGTTTACCATTTGTATTTGGGGCTTACATTTTCCCATGCTAAACGCTAAACGATTTATTTTTAATTTAAGTAAATCAGCTACCTATAATATAAAGCGGTACACGTTAATTCATTTTAGTACATACTGTTCTATGAAACCCACCACGAACTAAAATCCTGCGTATTTCTTTAACTATAATTTTGTTTCATGTTTAAATTTAATATAATTATTGTTATATATTTATGTATTTAATATATGTATATTGTGGTTGAGATGTATTAATTGTTATTAATTTGAGGTATTGTTATTTTCGCGGTACTTATACGCTCCATTCATCACCGTAGGTATCTGTAGAAATATTTTGTTATATCGTTTTCTTGAGTTCAAACTATCGCCTCTGTTGCTCTACTAGGGGGAGGGGTCAGGTACTAGCCACATGTCGCGTGAACCCTGTAATATACCTAGTACCATTTGTGTGTGTTGCTGTTCCACATTTATGTACTTATCGTTGTTTGTGTTTTTTTTCTTTACGTTTTTTTTTTTCAGATAAAAATTGGATCTGCAAATCGTGTGGCAAATGGTACAAACACAAAGATTCTTTGCGCCGGCACACCAGAGACGAATGCGGTAAAATGCCCCGGCACCAGTGTCACATTTGCAACGCGTTATTTTTCCACAGGCACAACTTGCGCAGCCATTCGATCAGCAAACACAAATTGTTGATCTGATGTACCTACCTGTTGTCTTGAATATTATATACTAATTTGTGTACCTACAATTATTATTAAAATTTAGTTGACTATGATTATTATTTTGTTTTCTGCGTCCGTCTTCAACGACTTATGTCTATATACTATATAATATGATATGATATGTATAATGTATTGTATATATTATATGTATATGCATATTTAAAACAAAATAAAATACACGTGTTACTTACCTACCTATATTTTATTGAATTGTCTACTAGTTTTAATTTTGCGTAGAGATCGTTTCTCGACGATTGTAATAAAAAATAACATTGCGTACGTTATTGTTACAATTAATATACGTCTCTAATATTAAACGTAAATATCGGACTGTTTGTGTGTGTACGCCCGATTACTATTTTGTACTATTTACGTATACTGTTGTTGCTTTTATTTCCGTCAACTGTGTGTCGAATTTTCACGATTATTATTATTATTACATAAATAGTTAGCGTGCATGTGCGTATCTGTACACACACACACACACACACACACACACTCATACACATATAATATATTTTACTGGAATACACCTATATAACCCGGTGGTGCCCGATGCTAATCTGCGTATTTTTTTTTTTTTTTTTTGTTTTCCCCGTGCCCGAACAGGAGACCAAAACGACGGCGACGGACACGTGTTGCTGTCGTCCACATCGGCCGTGACCAGGGTTTACCTACAGCAGCAACAGCAGCAGGTGCCCGTCAACAATCATCATCACTCGTCACCGTCGTCGTATGCGTGTGCCCGGTGCGGCAATTCGTACGCCCGGCTTCACAGTCTTAGCCGACACGTCCGGTTCGAATGCGGCGTCGATCCAAAGTTCGAATGTCCCATATGCCACAAAAAGTCCAAGCACAAACATAACCTACTGTTGCACATGAAAACCCATCTCAAATGATCGCCATGCATAGGTTCGAACAGTATACGTTTGCGTAAACGTTACCGTTACCACCCTTGGCTGCATCCAATGTAATATGTGCACGCACACGAATGATTAATCTCTTATTTGGCGAGCAAAACTCACAGAACCGATTAATCTATTCAGGAGGCGAGAGACGGAGAAAATCATAAAGTCATGTGAAATAATAATATTAAATATTAAATTCTAATAGACGGCGGCGGTCAGGTCGGGCAACGCAGTACTTATATTATAATATAGCCAGTGGCGCACAGAGTATTTTTAAAACGTGTCGCGAATTCAATTCCACCTATCCACCCTCCTCAAAATGTATCATACTTATGTAATTTTGTGAAAACATTGATCAGTGATATTACGTACTAACTAGTAAATCGTACTGTTTCTTTATTCTTAGTTCTGTCTTTTTAACTTAAAACTGTATAAAACAATTTTCGTGAACAATATTTAACCATCCGCCCCAATCAAAAGGGATCGCGACTACGACACCATCATGATAGGTACATGGAATGTGCGCCACTGTATATAGCCGATATATATTGTAATGTTTATAAAATGTTGGTGCCCAAATTATGTAAAACATGTGTCTAGTCAAATAAATCATTATATTATGTTATGTATTTTCATTAATAACTTAGGTATTTTATTCTATGAATGTCGTTTGTGACGTTTGTAGTGCTAACAAAGTTTTTTTTTTTCTACAAAAATTCAATATTTTGTTATAACTACTTAAAATTATACTTATGAATTTATGATTATTAAATATTATCGTTTTGCGTATAATATTGCATAAATCAATTTTTATTTGTACTCCTAATAGTGACAACGTTTAATCGTTAATTATAATTTATAAATGCTAACTACCAACGTATTTGCAGGCAGACGGCAGTGCTCAAATTATGGAACGCAGATAGTACCCCTACTTTTTTTATAGAAAATTGTCAAGTACCTAAGGACGAAGAAAATTATTATAAAAAATAAGATAGATGTAACACTAATCTGTTTGGGATCGGTAAATGTGTTATCGGATGACGAATGCTAATTGAAATATTAATAGGTAGGCCTATACCTATTAGAAACTATTTAATTGTATGGAGGTATTAATGTATTATTATTCTATTCTGTGGTATTAATTTATTCTGTTTCTATTTTTGAAACTATATTATAATATTAGTAGTAGAATAATATGAGAGATGCATTGACTATTATTGGTGGTCTTACCGTGATACGCTTTTTTATATTTTCTGTGTGTGTGTACACGATTTCGACCACAAGGATTGGTCCGATATTTACAAAACTGATATCTACTTTTCTTATAGGACAATTTGTCTAGTTGATAATTTAGAGATGAAGGGTCATTTTTTAATTTCTCAACAATTTTCCGAATAATTGGGGGAAACAGTAAAAAAAAAAAAATGCAAGCAACTTTTAACAGAGATCGAGTTTTGAACCCAGCACCACCTAATATTCTGTCTTATTACATTAGGCGTTTATCAGGCCATTATTCTTTCGTCATTTACGGTTCTACCGCAGAAACAAATCATTAAATAGAGAGACTTACGGAAGATGGAGAACTCAAGGTCCTTTATATGAAGGATTCAGCGATATCACATTTCAGCTAAAGCATTAATGTTCTGTCCCGTGGTAGCCTTTGTATTTTCTGGGTACCTATGTACCGTCAAAGTCCATCCAAAATCCTATTTCGTCTTAAACCGTACAAAGCCGCAAAAGTGCTTTTGCCGAGAATACGACAATGTTAATGAGAATAATACCTAACAAATATACGAGGTAAGTAACCACTTGTTTAAAAGACCCATCCATTAATAATGTCATATAACTATATAATCCTGTAAATATTTTTTGAATAAATAAATAGTTTTTTGATTTTTGATTATTTATTGATTTCCAACAACATTATACAAATAATAAGAGAGTTATAAAAAAAAACTTAGATTATTCTTGGTCAACTCCAAGCTGTGTCTGTGGGGTGGTGAGCGAATGATCTTCTGTCTCTGTCTATTAAATGCGAAACATAGGAATTAAGACGTTTTATATTTCCAACGTACCAACCGATCGATCAATTAAGGCAATAAGAATTTTGAATTCGTTATAAAATCTTTTTAGATCGACTTTCTCACATTTTTTTAATTTTGTACTAGACATAACCAAAAATTAACTCTTGTTAATTTTTATTTTTCCAATTTGTGTAATTCTATTTTGTGAAATTTTGGAGGACAAAATCGAAGGAATAGGAAAGTCGGTCTAATGTATACTTAAAGACGAATTTAAATTAGTTTTCAATATTCTTATCTCATTAATTGATCGCTCAATACGTTGGAAATAGAAAGTGTCTAAATTCCTATGTTATGCGTGTGATAGACTGAGACAGAAAATCATGGCTTACATCTCCTTAATGGTAGGAATATGATTTGTAGTCAGTTCTCTAAAAGGTAACACTGTAAGTGACAATATATTTAACTAAGCTTCATAAAGAGATTTAATGATGTAAAAAAAATGTTTTTAGTTTAAGTACTTACTAATGTATGGATATGTTCTCTCCATTTCAAATGATTATCATAATACAGACTTAAGTACCTAATTGATTTATGTATGGTAGAGCAGTTAAATTTTGTAGTATCCTGATTGTATAAGTGGTTATGTAATACGAACTGATCTATATCTGGTACAAAATTATTATTAAATATAGATTTATCGCAATTGATTTAGAGTGAATTATCCAGCCAAGATTTGATTTTTTTTAATTATGATTTTTTATTTTATTATGAAGATTGATTAATATACTATTTTATATTACTGCTTAAGTACTAAATAAGATAGCTGTATTATCTGGGAAACATAATTTTCTCCGTTAATATTTTGATTCAGAAGTCCATTTATATAAATATTAAAAAGTAATAAGAGTATTTATTCCACTTAAAAACAAAGTATGAACTATGAGATGGCCAATACAAAAAATATGTTACAATTGGTTAAGCTACTTCTTACAGCTTAAATTAAACTACTAGTTATAGTACTGAAAACAATTTTCTGATATATGATTTATATATTTTCCATTTTATTTCATTTTTAACAACTGGATGCCTAGTTAAATTGACTAATGTACCATCATTAAGTAGTCTAACAATACTATTAAATTCACAGCATGTTAAATGTACCAACAGGCAACTCCCAAGTAATAAGTTCAGAAAATTATTTTTAATCAAATTTGTAACTGTTTTAGGCATTAATGAAAAGTAACTTTTTCTGAACAAGAACCTTTATTTTTTTAAGCAGCCCAAAAGTATAAATATTTAATTAAAACTTAAAAGTAATTATTTAAACAGAAGTAGATAGATACTAGATAATTATATCCACAGATTTTTATTTGGATAAAGATAACACAAGAATTCTCATTTGAACAATTGTAAATTCAATGTATCTACTAATGTAAAAATAGTTAAAAATTTAAAAGGGTGCTCAACTTCTGCTATTTAATTATTGTATTGCTTTTAACATATTATTGCTAAGATATAATTAATAATGAAACTAATATCGCAATCATTTAGGCGCATCAGATGACTTGGATGAAAAATTGTTTATGAAGCTCAGACTGGACGAAAAACATACATGTCCTGATTGTCTGGATACCTTTGACAATCGAATGGCCCTTATACAACACAGAAATAAAGTGTGCGGTCTAGATTTGATGTACGAGTGTAATAAATGCTTTCGCAGATTCAAACATAACCACAACCTAAAGGCACATGGCTCTACATGTTCAAAACAAAAAATAAAAACACCAGAAAAACCAACATGACACAAAAGCTCTTTAATTTTATAATTGTATCTTAAATAAATTTTTAAATTGTACAGATGTAAAGGTAATTTTTTTTTAATATTATAACATTTAATCAAAGAAAACTAATGTTTAATCGTGTGTGTCAATAAGGTTTAGAAACACTTTGATCCTACATTCTAGTTATAACTTATAAATCTGGTCGTACTTGAAATCCAGGACCGTAAGGTTCTTCTTTCAATGATGTTAAGCCATCAAGGGGCTCTGATGCATACCGACTTGTTCTGTAACAAATTTATACATAAATATACAATTTTTAACAGAGCTCCATAAACAGATAATATGATTTACCTGGGTCCTGGAGTAGGGACTTTATCGTTCTTTAGGTCATCAATAATAGATTCAACATCCTTGGTACTCAAATCTTCCTATAAGTATACACGCATGTTTTAAATTATAAATATATTTTCAGTCGAATATAACACAAAATAAAAATATTACAATTGACATTTAAATAAAAAAACATAATAAGTTCATTCTAACTACATCTACTTACATAGTAATCATCGTTGACTTGCATCATTGGAGCATTGACACATGCACCTAAGCACTCTACTTCAGACAATGTCCATAGACCATCCTTACTAGTTTCTCCTACATCTATATTTAGTTTTTTCTTTAGGCATGACATAACATCATCAGAGCCTCGTAACCAACATGGAGTTGTTGTGCACACTTGGACGTGATACTTGCCAGTTGGTTTTCGCATAAACATAGTGTAAAAAGTAGCAACTTCATAAACTCTCATTTTAGGTAAATCTAAAATGTCAGCTACTTTATGCATAGCAGAAATGGGTAACCAACCATGTTGTCTTTGAGCCAAATCCAACAGTGGTATCATGGCAGCTCGTTTGTGACCATCTGGGTATATTGTTAGTATAGCATCAATTCTCTAAAATAAAAAAATATAAAATATTATGTAAATAAATAACATATTACACAGAATAAGAAGGCTAAATATTACTTTTTTGTTTTCTTCATTGAATTCAAACTTTATATCGAGATTGTTTTCTTTTGTATCTCTATGCTGAAAATATTTAAAAATAATTTTAGAAATTTGAGATTAATATTAATAAAATAATTATTAGTATAGGCCATCAATATCAATATTTTGATTTATCATTACTTTCAAATAGCTCCCAGAATTAATTAAGTCTAGGGGCAACTACAAGTCAATAAAATACAGGTAACCTTATGATATAATCACATAATGAATCATGAATATTGGTAGAGTTATCCATTACTAGATATATTTATTGATTCTGAGTTAAAAAATAAAATAAACTTTCATTTTCAAATTTTAATTTTTTGAAAATAAAAGTTTATTTTTTTTAATAAACATTTTTTTTATTAAATCAGATTGATAAAAATCATCTTTATTTAAATAATCTTGACTGAAGCACATGTTATTTTTATTATTATGATGTTAAATTAAATTTTAAAATCCTAAGTAATATCGGAGAAACCAAAATGATTTTAATATTAAAAATATGTGGTCAATGATAATTTAACAATGCAGTAAGAATTGTGATTTACGAACAATGTCATTCTTTTCGATTTTAATTTTGTAGTAAATTATTAGTGAACGTCGGTAATTTATTACTGCAGTACAATCAGCAATATGTTTTAAGAAGGTGAGTTTTATCATGAGGTCACTTAAACAATTTAATCGTTGCATTCAGCAAGAGGATATTAGTGGAAAGAGCCTAAAGTATAAACTATGACCAATAATGTATATTAATTGATGACAAACAATCCCGTGAAATACTCACGTTGAACATTGTATCATGTTTGACAACAGCCGAAGTCTGCAAGGTTCTTGAATTTGACCACTGTAAACGACAAACAAAACTTTAAAATTACCACCGAGTGATGTGCGTACCGCGACACACAAAAATACCAATGCAGCACTTACCAGACATTTTGCGATTCTGTTAAGGGACAACATTTCGCAAGAACGTCGAAGCACAATGAAATTTTTAATGCACAATTGAGGCAAAAACTTCAAGAGCACGACCAATAATCGCTAAAATTTTCTAATCACAGAAACGTTTATTTTTTCTGTTTATCAGCTGTTTATTTTCACTTGATAAAATATTCTTTGATTACCATTATCGTAATAGGAATAACACGAAAACATTAGAATTGATAAAATATTCTCAATTATAAATTATTTCAATTTCTAGTTTCTAGTTTCTTACGAATTAATTGTAAACATCTATATTTTTTGTACAATGAAACCATTTTGATTCTATTTTTTATTTTTGATATCACAACGAAACATGGATTCCAGTGGAAAATTAGAAAAGGTATCAAATAAAAATAGTAAAACATTGAAATGGTATAATTGAAGTTTGATTTTACGTTACTGCCCACTATTGTAGTATTCTGTGTCAAAAGAAATTATCTCTTACAATAATTTGAAAAAATAATTATTTGTCATTACTCTATCTATTTAGTGTAGACCAGTGTTGTTAAGGAACGATCCCTAGAATTGATTCCTTTTTTGAGGAACGAATGAATTAATTAATTCCATTATTTTTTTAAGGAATAAAACGTGAATTAATTCCTTGTTTATAGGAATAGGAACGTAAATATTATTATTCTTTTGTTATTCTCGGAAATATTTTAACAAAACATTTGGGAGAAAAATTTCGTTTACTAATCATGTTTTTAATCTATATAATAGATGAGCCTACCAATTTTTTATTTACATATGAGTATATGACTTTTTATCTTTACATATTTATTGACAATTGTACTTAAAATTAAAATATTTAGAATAATAAAATAATTTTATTAAGTAGGTATTGATGTAAACTAAGATAACTAGGAACCAGATACTTTTTTAGTGGAACGAAAAAAAGAACGAGTTCCTTTCTTATAGGAACGAGGAATTGAACAAATTCCTATTTATACTAGAGGAATGAGGAATTGAACGGATTCTTAAATAAAAGAAATTTTAACAACACTAGTGTAGACCTAATATTATTTTTGTTAACATATAAAATATACTATTAAGTTTCAACTACCTACCATTTAGTCATTTTCTATACAATCAAATAGATAATTTTATTTATAATCATAGGAACGACAAAATTTAGATGCACTTAAAGAACAAGTACAACGTAGTAGTCAACTATCTGAGAAAATGGTCGATATCCTTACATCGTTTGAAAACAGACTTGGTAGACTTCAACAAACCATATTACCGATTTATAATGAAATGGAAAATCTACAACTTAAAAATACAAGTATGTTAAGGTTTTGAATTATTTTATTTCATTTGGGCTATCTAATGTATTAAGAATCTTTCTTTTTAATAGACATTGAAAAAACTCTGTTTGAGTTGGATAGAGTGATAATGTTTCATGATGTTTGTCCAAGAGTTGAATCTATCATTTTGGGTAGACCGAATGGTTCAGATGGTTTAAACGAGTTTTTGGATGCTATGGAAAGACTGCACGAAGCACAAAATTATTTTGAAAAAAATAATCCTCAAAGCGTTGAATTAGAAAATGTGGTATGTTACAGTTAGGCAATTTTTGTTTAATGTATTTATTATTTACATTGTATTCATTTTAGTCGTCACTGTTCAAAACTGGAGGAGATAGTATTCAAAGAGAGTTTAAAGAAATCCTTTTAAAACACAGCAGACATGTTCAACCTGCTATTTTACTTGATATTGCTACAAATGATGATGGTTAGTTATAACTTGTAACTAACTAATTTTGTTAAAAATAATTTTTTACTGTTATTGATTTCTTAGAGTTAGTCACTGATGATTCATCATCTGTAAGTTCTATTAGCCATTTTTCTGAAACCGTTTCTTCAGATCTTATTCGTTTAGCTGATTGGTTGATCAGCCAATCTCGTGATGAATACATGAATATGTATGCTAGAGTACGAGCTAACACCCTCACAAAGTCAATGACTACATTAAAAGAGTACCAGAAGACTGGAAGCGCAGGAAGCACTTGTATGGCTGCTGGACAGACTATTGGCTCACCTTCAGTAGTATGTGTAAATTAACCATTGTTTCATTTAACAATAAATTAATGTAAATGTGTTTTCTTCCAATTCTAGAAATCTAAATTTCCTCATAAGTCTGAAGTAACTGTTACTAGGAAAGCTTCCAAACGTATTCAGCATGTGTGAGTTTACTTTAAAATTATAGTTGTTAAGTTATATTGATTTTCATTATTTTTCAGGTTCGAAAAAAAAGCCAACCGTATGCTAATGAAAGCGTCTCAGACATTAGGCCAGTCAACCGGTTTAAATTTAGGAAACAGAAGACCTACACTTATGGGTAACTTGACTATTGCTGTTATTTTGAAACGCAAATTTATAATTAAAAAAAATGCTAAACATACATAATCTGTGCAGAAAACCGTGAAGATGTGGTTGATGAACAAGAAATGGAAAATTATCTTATATCAATAATTGCTTTGCAGAAGCTCATGCAAGCAGAATTATCACTGATGGTAGGCATTATTCCAATCAAACACCATCATCAAGTATTCCAAATTATCATTCAAGAGAGTCTCTCTAATATTGTTCATGAAGGAGAGGTATTGATTTAAGTTTCCATTTAAATATACAAACCACCATTTTGTTGTTATGAATTCTTCTTTACTAATTAATATTTTCAATTACAGAACATAGCATCTAGAGCAAAAAGGTGCATACACAGAAAAGAATTTGCCAATTTGTTTGTTATGTTTCCTATTTTAAAACATTTGAATGCCATGAAGTCTGATTTTGAACGTACAATGGAAGGCTGTGATGCTTCTATTAGAGGTCAATACTCAACAATTCTTAATATACTTCATTCCACAGTTAGTAGACCACCCACTTATCATTCTAATTACCCTTGTTTTATTTAAAGGTTATTTAATTTTTATTTACTAAATTAGGGTGTAAGAACTTTAGATGAAATAGTTGAGAGTGTCAGGACTGACAATTCAATGGGATTACCAAGGGATGGTACAGTTTATCAATTAACTAGTGATGTGCTTGTATTGATGGAACAATTACTTGACTACATTGACAGTGTTGGCCCTCTTTTAGCTCAAGTACCATTGTATAACAACATGATAGCACATCATATCACTCCGCCAGAAAAATACAAATATCTCTTAGGACTTTATATTAGTAAGAAATTATATGCTATATAGACAAATCTTTTTTAATTCCTCTTAGTAAACACAATTACATTTTCACAGAAAAAGTGTTATCTCAATTAAATCTGATGCTTGTAAATCGAAGTGATTCATACAATGAACCTGGTGTTAAATATCTCTTTCGGTTGAACAATTGTCACTATGTAGTGAAATCATTACAAAGGTCTGCTCTGTTGGACATAGTTTCTTTGACCGAACAAGAATGCGAAAATACCTATCATGAAATGATTGCGTCACACAAGAAATCTTATCAACAATGGTAATAGAATTTATATTACTATAACTTTTATTGTTAAAATAAAAATTTTATATTTGATTTCAGTTGGAATAGAATAGTAGGATTAATAACCAACTTGGACGATGTTCAAGTCATAAATGGTAAAATTAAAGATAAGGATCGTAACATAATTAAAGAACGATTTTCTGTAAGTATATCTAATTTATTTAAAATTATTTTGTACTAAAGATTTTAACTTGCGTATGTTTTATTATAACTAAAAGAAAAAAAATGGTATATACAGATTATAAAATATAATTATCTGACTTTTATTTATTTGTTATGTTTAGTTGGTACCATATTGAATTTAATAAGATTGCCAAGTTGAAAAATAAATACAACTTGTTAATTTATATCTTAATAATATTATAATTTATTTAGGGTTTTAACAAAGAAATTGAAGAAATATTAAAGCTTCAAAGGGGCTATACTATACCTGATATTGAACTACGCGAAGGATTGAAGCGTGACAATAAGGAGTTTATTTTACCAAAATATAGTGCTTTCTATGACAAGTAATACATAATTTTTTATTTCTAAAAATTTTATTTATCTCTAAAATGTATTTGAAAATTATCTTATCTGTGTGTAAAATTTCTGTTTTATAATTTTTTTTATTATCAATTATGACCAGTATAATCTTAATGTTGATAATAATGGTTTTTATGTTGCTTTATGTGTACAATATACATGTAAAGTATGTATATAATTATAATAGAACAGTTTAACTTCCCAATTTTTCCTTTACAACCAGTAATCATTATATTTTCAATCAACATAATATGATTATATTTAATAACATGTTTCATTCATTAATAAAATTAAAGTTAAAATTCATACTTTTTTTCCAAATTATATTATTTTATTGTGATTTTTAGATTCTCTCAATTGTCATTTACCAAGAATCTTGAAAAATATGTTAAGTATACACCAGCTCAAGTATCAGCTATGCTCGATCGATTCTTTGATGTCGCCGCTTGAAAATTGTTTGTTCTAATATTTCATACCCATGTTTTTATTATTTTTAATCATTACTACTATTATTACTATTATTATTAATTATTTAGATTTTTCCATTGCAAATTATATTTTACTACAAAATTATGTGTAATAAGTATCAACCGTGTATTTATTCAAATATATTGAACAATTTTATTATTATAATAATTTTATAGCAGACTGATCAAATTATCAAAATGCTCTCATTTACAATGATAATCTTATTTAATTAGCATTATATATAATATATGTTTAATTTTTCAACCAGTGTTATTGAAAATGATTTATATTTTCCTGTTTAATATTGTAACTGTTATTTAAATTATTATAACATATCTTTTATAAAAATAAATATTATTTATTTTTTAGACATGAGTTTATGACCTTATCAGTTAGAATGTTCACAATAGCAATGCGGTTAATAGTCAGAACACAACTTAAGATATAGAATTGAGAAAAGAGAAAATATTAGATTCACACAAATTCATGAAAGCTAACTAATTTGTATAACCGTTATATTAGGTTCATTCTTTTTTTTTATTACATTATTTAATCACACCAGGCACCTTTAATAATAATTGATGATATATTTTTTGTGTTATATTTATTGACTACTTTATTTAAATCTAAGTTCTTTAACATGTTCATTAAATTAGGACGCATAGAAATGAATAGAATATGAACTCGGTAAATAGTTGATTTTATTAAAATACAAAAAATTAAACAATGATTGCTGGCAAGTGGTAACTTAATAAACTGTAAAAATGATACAAATTTGAACCAGCTTATCAATCAGCAATAACATTCAATAGCTTTAAGTATATGATAGATCAGTTAATTTAGATTTGCTAACTATTGAAATGCATCATATAAAGTTGTAACATCATATAAAATTACATATGTTTTGTAAAATAAAATAACATTGAAAAATAATAATAACAATGATATAAAAAATATTCATATATACTTATATTTGTATTTGTTCGAATTTGAAGACTTTCTTCTGAAAATAACAATAAGTGCCTTAGCAGCATAATAATAAAAATATAACAATCAAAGCTTAGTTACTTTTCTTATAAAACCTTATTTAGTTAGAAAATTATTGTTTATGCAAAAGTAACTTGTTTAACAATTAAAACACATGTTTTAATATCCCTGAATAATTATTCCATTTGAACACAATAATTTCTGTTTGAAAATAAAACCAAGTTTATTCTGGTCTATTTCCTTTACCGCCAGCTGTATCATAGACAACGGTAGCTACTTCAAGTGCAAGTTTGTCTGCGTTGATTTGAGTATCTGCTTCAGCATAAATTCTCACCACATCTTCAGTACCAGACGGCCTAAAAATAACGTATTAAATGCAATTAGTTGACATAATAAGTATACAGATGTAACATTTTTCCCATTAAAATTACTACAACAAGAACGTAAAGAAAACTCATCATATTACATATAAGGACATAATATTTTTCCCCCTCGCGCATGATTTTTTTTAAGAGTTTTGAAAAAACCCTTTTATCAACCATGAAACATTTCAATAATTGTTCAATATAATAATTATTTTACCATTGTGAATAAGATTTTAATTTACCTGACAAAGGATCTGCCCATTGGATACTTTGACACAATAGAATTGATTATTTCTTGAAGCCCTAATGGCTTGATACAAATTCTCTCCGCATCACCAGTTTCAAATGTATTTCTATCCTGATATTTAAAATATTGTATAAAATATATTATTGCTTAACAGATCGACTGAAATACATTACCTTGACAATCACTTTTGCCAAACGATTAGGTAAGTCTGAATAAGTGTTGTACCAATCACTTAAACTCCAACCTCGTTCACAAAGTACAGTTTCAACGATCAACATATCAGAGTAAGCATCACCTACAGTTTCATTTGTCATATTCACGATACAAATTAATTTCTTTAATGCTAATGATTTTGTCCTTAAAAAAATAACAAATTCATAAACAGAATTCCTAATTTAATAATACAAACATTTCTTTTATTTAAAAATAATAAAACAACTTGCTCGTCTTTTTCAATAGCAGATTGGTTTCGAATGAGTTCACGTACAAAATCCTTAAATAATAGAGTTCCGTGACCATTTGCTTCAAAATAAACGCCAACATCATAGTCACTGGCTTTATGATGAAGATGTTTTACCCCAGTTGGAACACAGGCAACAGGTACTTTCTAAGCACAAATATTCAGTTTTAGAGAACTTGATCGAAATATTTAATTATTTAATAACCGATCACTCTTAACAGGATAGAATAGTACATAACACATAAATACAAAATAGATCAAATAAAATAACAATAGCATTTAAAAATAATGATTATCTAATTCCTGTGCAATGATAAGAACTAGAAGATACTTTTAGGATGAAAAAAGTATTTAATCAAATAGTAAAGATAAACAAATACACAAATAAAATATATACCAATTTATCAGTAACATATTTTGTGGAATTGCCATTTGAATAAGCAGTTTGTACTAGGCCTACGTTGACTTCAAGACCAGAAGCAGTGAATAAATCTTTTATATAACCAGCCACTACGATGAAATAATTAAATTAGCAAATTACAAACAAAATCTTTATGAATTATTGACTATAGTTAATGCAATACCAAGGGTAGCAATTCTATCACCGTCCAATAAATAGAATTTGTTGTTTTCGTCAATAAAGGAATAAACTATTCTATCTGCATCTCCATCCACAGACACATACTTAGCATACGGTTTTATAGCCATACCAGTAGGAGGACATTGATTTGATTTGACATAGTCTGCACCACACTAAAAACATGATACCTAAGTATAAGAGTGAAAACATATGATTGTATTAAAACTACAAGTTATGGTGTTATACTTTGAAATTTAGTTTTTCTGTATCTGATGTGTCATCATTATACATATTGATTACTAATGTCCCGTCCATAAACACCAATGCATCTTTCATTTTCAAAGCACCTACTCCATTTGCACCATCAAATTCTATTATAGGGCTATAGTTCTTGAAATCTAAACACTGAAAAATAATTATTCTGGCACTGTTATCCATTTAACATATATGTAGAAATATAAAATGTACTAACCATTTTACGCAGAGTTTTAAAACTGTCAGTTAATTTAGTGTAGTAAGAATGTTCATTAGGTTTACCGTACAAGCCATTGGTATTATAACATCTAACAAAAAAATGCAGCATCGGTGTGGTTATTACACCAAAGTCCTCAAAATTACTTTTAAAAGCTTTTACACCGTAAAGTACCGCATCCAACAACCTTTTACTGGAATGTCTAGAAACAAAAAAATTGTATTAATTATAAAAAAAAAACTCTAAAATGCTTACCCAAACAATTAACATACCTAGTATCACGACCAATATATACATGGGGTGTATACGATAAGCTTATACCATATTTATTAGCTATATTTATGAGTATGACACATACATCGTGATCGCTGGGAGCATTTGCTAATTTGGTGGCTAGCCCTTCCCATGAAGTGTCCAACATTTCACCTTGAGGGTCGATGAGTTTGACACCATTGTCATTTTGTGGGTTATGTGAAGCTGTTATCATTAGACCAACTGCTGCTGACTTCAAATGCATAGACCGTAGAGCAACCAACATGCCCATGCGATGCATGACATGGTCAAGATGTTCTGAACTGAAAATAGGTAGTATATTATAATTGTTTTCAACTTCACATCACAACTATTTTACTTACTTAAAACGGATACCTGACACACCATACTCAAAGATTTTGTTTCTTGGATTAGGATATGATTCAATGTTGGATGATCGTTTGACAACATCCTCGATCCACTTGTCCATTTTGTATTTGCCTGAATAAAATCACATAATGTATAGTATTTTGACTGAGAAAATAAAAAAATTACTAATCATCACACGTAATTCATACGCTTAAAACTATTAGTGAAATCGAAAAACCTGAATTTGAAATTAAAAGACTCGAGTAGTCATTTTCATCGAGTTTACACCCCCGTCTAACTGCGTGGAGCTTATAATCTACACATCCAAGTTTCTTAGCTCCAAAAAGTTCAGGTTTATTTTCGATTCCACGAAATGATGACATTGTCCAGAGCGAAGTATCGTAATCGTTTTCGCCGTACAATGTTAAAAGTACATCAAAATATTTTATAAAAATACCTCGGATATTTGGGCGAGTATGCGACTTCCAGAACGCGTGACGTGGTGTTTGGCAGATAGGTACCTAATGGCTATATTATATAGTACCTACTGCCACGAAACAATTTAAGTTTCACCGCTCTCCGGCGCGACCGACCCAAAACCGTTACGTAATAACCGTATACTTTTCCACAGTATCACGCGTCCGTACGTACGACTGTCTATGGTACGAAAAACGTCCTCGCAGTCTGAGGAATAAACGAGGAGCCGAAAGTATTCCGAGCGCGACCAAAAAGGCGCTCCGCAAACGGCAAACCGCACGTCGTCATTCGGTCATCGCATCATACATTATACATAGAAATAAATAATAATTGAATGGTAACAATTAGTATCACTATCACCATTGATTTTAGAATATACCATAGATATATAATAATATGTTATTACATGTCTGTGGAATATACAGATAAGCGGTGATATAGGAAGATTCGGCGACGACAATTTTATTGATGAAAGGTGTCGAGAGAGGTCGTTGTTGTATTTACCATGTACAATTAATTATTTTTCCCATTGAATATTTTCTATTTATATATTATTGTGATTGTGGCAGCCGACAGCCGCGACGGCCCAACAACTTAATATCAGTTATCTGCAACCGATTATTAATTGATTTCCTTTGGTTTGGAACATTTGGTATATTCTAAAATCAATGCTATCACTGTATCTGGTATCAGACACACACGTGTCATACGGTCTGCTCACCCGTCAGCCATAGAAAATGGATTAAACTCTGGGGGCTGCAGCAGACGAATAGCAACAATCTTTGTCGCTGCTATCAGCTTTCGATAAATACTAAATAGTAAATACACACTATAATAAATAGACAATACCACAGAACTTTATTTTTTATCCATGTACAGACAGACCACTGACCACTACGCATACTACGTCAAATTTCCCATTTTGTAGGTATTTTACGAAATTTTCTACATTTTTCTACATTTATAAGTAAAATTACCTTCATGGTTAATTATACGTAAATTTATCTCAAAATAACGAATCTAACGTTTCTATATAACGAACAAATTATTCGACAAATTATTTGTATTATGATTTATGGACAGTATATATAGACCATAATAGGTTCTCAAACTTATTTCATCCACCATCCACTTTGAAAATCAAAACATTTTCAGAGCCCCCCAAATATTTTTAAGCTAACCGTCTGTAGTGTAACTTAAAAACAGTAATTACTGTAAATATATATCTTAACATACCCAACATTTCTTCAAGTCTTATACCGCCTCCTTGAAGGTCATCAACACCCACAAGGAGGCGCTATCACCCACTTTAAGAATGACTGGTGTAGACTATGAAATACTTAGTTTTTATAATACAATCTTCTTGGAAAATGAAATTTGTGGAATTTATACAATAATATTCTAATTTTAACCTACCTTCTTAATACATGAAACTTATTATTTATTACACATATTTAAAAAATCTATTTCCAGTATTACATTATCATTTACAAACTATGTCAATATTTATTTAGTATTAAGTGTATCATGGTCTTCTATTAAATGTTAATGTACCTTATGTACCTAGATGTACCTATACCTAATAATTATTTAATATTTTTATAATGTTTTTGCCCCTCTTCGTGTAGCAATCCTGACTACGTCAGAACACTATGTGTGTATGTCATACCACATGCGTATCAACATTGATTATAGTATATATAAATATAACTTATAAGTACTAGATACTAGTAGATACCTATTAATTATCGATCGTATCAACAAACAGAATAATATATTGAAGTAACTATCACAGAGACACAGATTATATACAAATATACTTCATATAGTCTGCGTAACTATCTACTAATACTAGTATTGTACACTGTACAGATCCATGCAAAATGTATATCTATACGGCTATACGTTTATATATTATATATATATTATTTTTTTCTTCGGTAAACCATTCTACCACACCATGTCACACGATTATAAATTTATAAATACCTATATATTATATAGATTATATTGCATATAATATTATTATTCATTTACTTAGGTGTATAATGTATATGTATAGATATTTAGGCATGATTTTTTTTAAAAAATTGATGAGTTGGTATATAATTGGTACCTATATAAATAAATTGTTGTTTAGGCACTCGCACTTGAAATTTTCAATGAAAAGTAATATCATTATGTATTGTATACTGCTAGTATACTATTATAAATTTATAACCATATCAAAATTATCAATTATCATTAGAAATATAAACTGATTCACCCGACCTCTTAACTCTTTCACACTGAACAATTGATCATACATGATATATCATAATTCACATTTCTCAGTATAGTTAGGGCAGTAGATCAGTAGGCTTCACAAATATAATGTTTTAACAATGTAACATAACATGATATGATTTATAAGTGGTCAAAATGTTTAATTAGTGGGTGAATATATGTGTTGGAAAATTTTATTTTCGAACAATTAAATGATTCATAAAAAAAATAATAGCTTATTCATTTAGAATTACAAAATTGCAATTTTAAGTCAAGATTAAAATAGAAAATTAAATCATAAAAACTTCTGATTAAATTTCACTATCTATGTAGAGTCAAGTCAAATTATTTCATTACATAAGTATTTATTGTAGTTTATGAGCAAAAATTGTAAAAATTTTTTTTTTAAAAACAAATGAATATATTTAATCAACAAGTATAATTTATAGAATAAAACAATAACATAATATTGACACATTTGTACTGAACCTGCTGCAGACTGCAATCATCTGTAGAACCTATTACGTGGGTAACCTTTGACATTCTTTTGTAGTCTTGTATTTACTATTATTAAATTACTATAGGTACCTACTAGAGTCTAGAGATTAGTTATAAACTAATACTATAGTACCTATGGTTGTAGAGAACACGATAAAAATAAAAACCTACTAGGTACTTTAAATGTTTTACATTAGGCACTTTAAGTTAGGGAATTATATAAAAATGTAAGAATAAGTTAGTAATTGGTACCTATTATAGTTATGGAAACGATTATTTTGAGCATGGGCGCCATGTAAAGGGGCAAAGGGCGTCCTGGGAGTCAAAGGGAGACTCCTGTCTCTGGGGCTGCAGCCCTCCATGAAATTGATAAAACCGAGCTCAGCCCCCCCCCCCACAGGCCTCATATAAAAAATAAAAATAAATCAATATTTATACTATATACATCCACAAAATATTGATTTTATTTTTAACAAATTTTGTCTTGTAATTTTACATGATATTAATATTATAAATTATTATAAATTAAAATGTTAAAACATACAAAACAACAAATAACTATATTTTAGTAATTATTTGACGAACAATTTAAGAAAAATAAAATGGTAAGAAATAAAAAAGTACATGAGTTTATAAAATAGTGAGTTCCCTCCCATAAAAATTTTCAAAACCTGGCACCTATGATCTTGAGTCTTGACACTTGACTGATCGAAAGTCGAGACACAATACACATCTCGAAATGATTTTTAGAATGTACGTAAAGCTATGTGAAGCTTCATATCATCGTTGATTATATATTACTACATTTTACTACTATTACTAAATTACACTATTACTAGTTATATACTGTAGTCAATAGTGTCATTAATATTTCAGATTTTCTGGAGTTTACACGGCAGTTAAACGCTGTTGTTTCACGGTTACTATGCTATACAATCCTAGCTGATTTGCATTACACACGAAGCTTTGAAATTATTGAAGTGTCCTTAAATCTCTAGTCCTCTTTTACAAAAATTATATTACACACTACATACTGATAATCACCCATTAATTTGTATTACAATTGTCTTATGTTTTCTATTGATAAATCAGATTAAAGTCCATCATTTTAATCATCGCTCGCATCAAGTTATAGTACCTACTGTCTATCTACTATTATTATGATAGTAATTTTTTACGACTATATTATTAGGTTTAGACAATTAGTAGATAACTTATTTTTATGTTTTATTTGCGATTGTTATTATAACGTTTCATAGTGGTTTGACCTTTTAAATGAAACGATCAATTAACAAAGACTATAAACTTTAACTGTAATTAAAAAAACAAATTATAATTAAAGACTACGATTTACTTAAACATAAGTTCCTATGTTTGAACTTATTTTTGAAAATATAAACCTCAACATAAATCATACAAATGTATCGTATAGTAATAAATATTAAGTAAGTAGAATGTAGATGTAATATTGTAATAATATAGGCAATACAAATTCATCTCAATGAATTATTAACTGTCTTGCTTAAGTAGGTATAGGTAGTATGCATAATGAATAAGTATATAAAATAAACTACAATGGGATATAAATTGGAGTAGGTAATTTGAAATAAGGATCTAGTCATTTACTCATCTAGATTCTAGTTTACATTTGTTTGCGCCACACGTTTCGATTTAAGTTTTAAAACGAACTAATTTGGCTGAGGTCAGATTGATTGAAGAGGGCATATCAATACATTTGTGTGCAACGGTTTGCAATGCATTATGGAATAAATGATTAAAGTTGAACCATGTGGTATGGTGGCATGTATGTTACAATAAAATAAATAATATTGTTCTTTACTCTTATCGTTTATTCGTGTGCGGTTTGTCTTAGCATTGATTTTACGATTTATGATTTAAGTACAGGTGATAGGCACAGGTGAATTCAGTAGATTTTTTTTTTCATTTCAATTTTTACAATTTTGAATTAAAATCATGTCGAAAGAAGAGCTTCCTATTAAGCCCACATTTATTGTGCACACTCGAAGACAAATCATACGCAGTTTTACCCAACGGTCATTACAGAACTTACAGGTGTTACGTAGAGGATGGCATAAACAAATGTTTGTAAAAGTAAGTTTCATCCAAATTTAAACAAAGATATAATATGTATAATGTATAACTACATTTTTAACAAATTAAAGTATAAGGTACATAATGACATAATATATTAGTCTTACATTGTATTATATACTGGGTGTTTCAGGATGATTCGACCAATACAATAACTTTTGTTCTATACATTATTTTTAATTTTTTTTTTCTAAATAATTAACATAGTCCTGCGTTAGAATAAAATCGTATCAATATATTTTTTTTTTTTACTTTTGGAACTCAAATTTAAAAACGTAACGTCTGACAAAAAAATAAAAATAAATCAAAAAATACAAAAACAAAAATCCAACATCATCTTAACTCCGTTCAGAATTTAAAATTTAAAATCTAAAATTTTATTTTACCATTAAGAAAATAATAATAAAAATAGCCATTTTTAGAATAATTATTATAGTGCCATTTTAAATATTTTATTAATGTTTAATCATTATAGTTGAATTTGATTTTTTAAATTTTTTAAAGTTTGAATTGAATAATTAAAATTATTGTACAATTATTGTAAGCTTTAAGCTCTAATATCTAATATATATATATATATATATATATATTATAATTAATGGTGATATGACATTATATGACAAAATTATATGATACACTACACACATAAATTGTTATCTTTTTCACTAACCTAAAACAAAATCGTATGCAATTAACAGATAAACCTTAATGAAATTCTTTGAAAATAAAAAATTGATCAAAATAAACTATTATCAAAAAATAAATTTAATTTTTGCCTAAATTGAAAGTTACCTAGTAACTTTGAATAAAACATAAGCTAGTTTTATTACATAACTGGAGCGCCTGGAGCTTGTATTCAAAGCTTGAAATGTTTGAATTTGAAGCTTAACTATAGGCATTTGGTATTTATCGATATACTTCATGACATTATGTTGCTAATTACTATAACATAATAATACAATGTCACAGCCTCACAGAGTACTTTAGTACTTATACATTGTAATAATAGTAATATAAATATATACGTAGTTTATAGTTTGTTAATTGTTCCTAATTATTAAGGATTTTGTTTTCGAACTCAATAACTTACCTATACAATATTATTGTAACATAAGCCTTCTTTTCCGTTCTAACTATTAATGTAGATAGTGAAGCTTTCGCAATAGATATTAGTAAGTCTGGAACGTGAAAATTTACATTTATAATTGGTAGGGTTCAGATACGAAGGAAATATAATAAATAAAAAAAGCGTTTAATTTATATAAAAAGCAATTACAAAATTTACGAAAAAATTAAATAGATTTCAGTTGATTTAACTAATTTCTATAAAAAAAAATTTGCTATCATGTACTTAGATAAACTGTCTTCAGTAAAACGTTGACGGTTTTTATTATTTAATATTATTAATTAACTGGTCATATCAAATACTCCATAAAACGATAAAGTATTTATATCGATAAATACCTATCTTGAATCTTCCATAATAAGACAAGTTCTTATCGATTTGTACCGTGTATAAATCTATCAGATAAATTGGAAATTAAACACAACAATTAATTATTAAAAATAACTAAAAAAATATTTATAAATAAAAAATACATTCATAAGTAAAAAAGGCAAAATAAGGAAAAATAAATTCATCAATCATCTTAGGTATTAAATGAAACGAATTTGCATATAAATATAATTTTTCTATTATTGTTTTAAATAAAAAGGATTTTTCCTTCAAATCCGAACCCTATAATAATAATTAGGTATAATCATATTATAGTTTCACAAAATAGATTGTATAATATTTATTAATGTGCTTACAATATAAGATAATTATATTACTTATATTATATTTTATATTATATATACAAATAAATTGTTTTCAGGCAACCAATAAATTGAAAAAAATACACGTTATTTGGAAGAATAAAAAATATAAAATTTCTCAGGATTTAAAACGTAAAAAACAATTAGAACTTAAGATGCTCGCAGAATATCTTTTCAAAGGTAGGTAATTATAATATTTATTAGTTAAATTAATTAATTAATTAAATTTGGAATTGCTTTCAGATAAAAAATGTAATTACGAATGTAATATTCGTTATTTGTTTTTAAACGAACGGTTGGATTCACTAGAGAAATATTTGAAAATGTCATTTATGCGTACTCTAAACGAAAAATATATCGTAAGAATTATAGAACAATTCATTTCAATTATAAAATTAGTTCACTTTTATAAGTAGGTACCTATGTAAATTGATATAATAAATGTATTTTGACGATTTTTTCAGTACGGTGTCAAAGTGATAAAATTTGACAGGAAAGGATACAAAAAAAGAACTAGACTTTTAATACTCACAAATAAATCACTGTGTATAAACAAAATACTCAAAAACAAACTGAAACCCAAAGAAAAGATACCATTGGATTTTATAAAAAAATTGGAAGTCACTTCAGGGAGGGATAACTTTTTACTTATAAAAATATCGCCTAAATATGTTCACAACAAGGTATACTTATATAGTTATATAGAAATATGTTTCTGAATGTTTTATCCATCCAAACGAAAAGTGATTTAATTATTATTGTAAAATGATAACTTTCATTTGTAGGGCGACATAATTCTTGAAGTCCCATATTTGATAGAATTCGCTACAAAATTCATTAACATTTCGAAAAATTGTAAGCTGTTGAATATTAACGAATTTGGTGTTAATCAGAAGTGAGTAAATTAAAATATTTACTTGTTCATTCGAATATAGATATTAAATAGATATTAAATAATTTAATAAATTAATGTTATAATATTTTATAGATTATTACATGACATAAAAAATTCTAAAAGTGGTGTAATCGAATTAAAAGGAAACAATTCTTTGCCCAGTATTACGAAGGGGAAAAATAAGAATTTGATCGTTTGTGGATGAAATTAAAAACTATAGTGTTTCACTATGGGTACACTCAATATTGTTATTACTTATCAGTTATTACCTATATTATAATATATTAGTTATGCGTATTGTCAATAAATATACATATAAATGACTGTACAAATTATAATGTGTATCAAATTATAATTTATTTATATCCCTATATATGTGTGTGTATAATATAGGTAGTACTACTGTTATTGTAATATATCGATTTTTATAGTTAAAAAAAAATTCTTTGATCAAAACGAAATAATTCAATATAATTTGTATTTAATAATAAAACACAACCAAATATTGTCAGTCTTCGAGTTATCTACAAACTAATAAACAATTAATACAGGATTTTTTTTTAATGTATGTACAAATCATTTATTAATTTGGGATAGAAGATACGCATGTGTAAAGGTATAAATGTTGCCATCTCCAGATCAGAAACTGAATTTTCTGGAATGATATTTATTTTTAAAGGACTTACCTCGTCTATTTTTTGAATTATATTTATTTTATAGGTACCTAGGTATGTAATTATATATATTTTATATAAATATGAATATTTTTAGTAATTTTTAAGCAAAGGAGATCCAAGAAATATAATTTTTGTCATTATAAATATTGACAAAAACTAAAATTATAAGCTTGAGAACAAAAATGGTACATTTATACAATTACATTCAAGAAATGAGTTTACTGTCTGTCCAAAGCCTCATCAATATAGAAGATGTTTCTGACAAATTCAAATCTTTTAGAGAAATTGCAAATCTTCAATTACGAACAAGAATTTTTAAAAATGCCTTTGAAAAGATGGTTGTAAAAACAAAAAATGTATATGTAAAAGTTTATCTTTATTATGTAATTCTAGATGTCATAGGGTATACATTAGATCTTAGAGACTTAATTACATATTTAAAATAGTTTTATGTAAGTTAAGTATTTCATTTTTGTCAGGAAGCAACGTGTATAACAATGGTATTATTTCACAAGAATATATAGCATGTATTGTGTAAAATTGATAAAATAAATGTGGGCAAGATGATAATGTCCCATCTGAAAACCAATGATCGGAGTTCGATAAAATTTTCAAAGATTTTTCGGAAGAAAACGGTAAAATTCGAGTTTCGTAGGTACTACTATCACCGCTGTCAAATACTAATAACTTCTCGCCATGTCATTTTAAATCGATCGGGAACGACGGGAACATAAAATTCGTACGGTTGTAAATTGGGAAGAGTTGCGTCGACAATTTTTGTTGTGCGTTGAATTGTTCTTTTCAAACATTTTGAATTAGGTAATTGTCCTGCCACTGCTGATGGTAACTGAATATATTTATAATGCAACTGATATTTATACTATATTATTCTATATGCGACGAATTGTCGTTCGGCCAATTGACCGCGTCCATTTGACGTGCGTCGAAATTACCGCGTCCAATTGACTCTCTCTCTATGGTTTCAATCCGTAGATTGGTTTGCAGCCATCTTCCATTTTTCTCTCTTATCCGCCTTCCACATATGAGTCACATCCTTGGTCCTTTATTATCTGTTGAATGAACTCTAATCTTGGTCTACCCCTACGGTTCTTTCCTTCTACTCTTCCTTCTATAATCAATTTCAACAATCCTTCGTGTCTCATGATATGATCAATTCATTCGTTCTGTCTTCTGACTTTGTTATTCTATAGTTACTTTCCATCTGATATTCTTTCCAGTGCTTCTACGTTGGTTACTCTGTCCATCCAACTTAACATCCTTTTATAGCACCAAATTTCAAACGCCTCAAGTCTTTTTCTTCCATTGTTATTGTCCAAGTTTCACACCCGTACATATGTCTTTAATAGATTTTTTCTTATTTTTAGATTCATGCTTCTTGATGTAAATATAGTTTTCTTGATGATAATGGCTATTTTAGCTTGGCAGGTATATTTTATAATTTCACTTCTATTTCTTCCATTCTTGCTGATTGCGCTTCTCAGGTAAATTCATCTAATTATTCTATTATTTGGCATTTGGTCTCGTATTTTTATTTGTAATCTTGTACTATTTTCCCTTTCACATACCATTACTTTTGTTTTCTTCACATTTATTATCATTTCCAACTCCTTTTTGAATGTTTCGTCAATAGTTTCAATTAGTTGAATCAGATATTTTTTGCTTTCAGCAATTAAAGCTAGACATGTTGATTGCTGTTGCTTAGGATATTAAAACAGTGGTTTCCGTATAGCAATGCAGTTGCCACTTCACCAGTCACACAGTTTTCCGTATCTGCTGTTTAATGAGTAGCTGTAGTTCCTACACCCAATATTGTGGTAGCTGCTGTCCTACTACAAGTCCCTTTTAGTCGCCTTTAACGACAAGTAGGAACAACCGATAGTCTATTCTAACCCTGACCAATAAAGCTCCAAATTATGTATATCCACATATTTTATATTTACACTTAAGGTTCAACATTTTAACACAAGGTTTTCTTCAAATATATATAAAAAAATTTACCGAACTTTCAGAAAAAAATTTTATGACCGTCTGAAATTTTTATTTTTACGAAATTGCATAAACTAATGATTTATCTCCAAACAATTTTAAATATTTGTTGTTATTCAAAAAGTATAAATCATATCAACTTAAACTTTTACCAGTTGTATATTATATTGGCATTTTCTTTAAGTCAAATTTTTTTTTTAAATATACTGATATTTAAGTAACTTATTGACATTTGAAATATTTGATTTCTTTAAATTTTTTCTTTATAACGGTTGATAAAAAAATATGGCTTATCGATACTTCAAAAAAAAAAAAATACTTAGAAAACTCTAAAATTTCAACCATCGATAAATTAGTCAAAAAACGGTAAAATTAATATTTATTTTGTCAAAAATCGATAAATCAATTTTTTTGAGTAAAGTGAATTTGCGTATAAATGCCCGTTTTTCTTTTATTATTTTTATGGGTTTTCCCGACGTTTTTGAAAAGTGTTGAAAATGTTTTACTTTTGATTTGCCCAAATACCATCTACATACAATTTCTTTTTAGCTATAGTTGCCATATAAGGAAAACGAAGCATTTTTTCTGCTCCAAAACATGATGACAGACATTAAAAAAAGAAAGAAAAACACATAAAATCATATAAACACATATAAAATCAATAGGTACATTCATCATTCCATTCAGAAACAAAAATTATTATTAACGTATTGTTTATAAAATGTCAAAATATTAAACAAAATAAAAGTCAATCATAGAGCAGGGGTCGGTAACCTTTTTAACCACGCGGGCCATATTTTTTTTTCAATTGTTTATCAAGGGCCGCATTAAAAAAAATACATATTATGAAATAATACTTATAATTGTATTGCTATTATATTTGATTATTTTACAAAGAAATATGAGAGTAAAAAAATTGTAAAATTGTAAATTAATGCGATTTTTGTGCCTACAGTTAATTAGTTAAATGTTAAAATAAATTTTCGATATCAGTTTACAGACTTGTTGTTGAGACTCGTAGATGTTCATCACTAAGGCTCAAAGAGTGCTTACTTTTTCTGTACTATTCACAATGGAAAATGTCTGCTCACATATGTATGTACTTGCAAACGCCGCTATAAGTTTTTGTGTGAATTCCAGGGAAGATATTGGAAAACAACTATAAAATTGAAGCAAACTAGTTTGCCGGAAAATAATTTTTTAGAACCTCGTCATTTTGAAGTTTTCAATGGATTCCATTGGTTTGTAAATTATCTTTGGACATTATTTATGTCCACTTGAAAAGGATTCTGGATTTTATAGATTAAACTGACTATATAACTATATAGAATAAACTTTTATTGAAAATTTTATAGAACAAAAATAAAACAAAAATTAATCACATTTGTGCGAGCCGCGGGTTGCCGACCCCGGATATAGAGGATACCCCATTGAGACCCCATGCATTCTTAGTAATTGTGTTTTCATGTTGGCTTTCTATATGTTTCCTCGTATGTTAATATATTTATTTCATGTAAATATAAATATTTTATATTATATTTATATACTACATGACATTAGGAGAATATCATTATTATTGATGTATTGTATACAAGATGTCAAAATAATATAGAGTTAAAGTAAAAATAAAACAGATTATGGTGCTACATTAAAACCTTATGTATACAAAATAAATGTGAGTTTATGTGGTCTTTTCATCAGAAGAACTTGTTGCATATCAGGCATCAAAATTTGAGTGGCTAGTTTTCACATCTCTACAAGTATCTGTTAAGTGGACTTTGCTGTTTCAACATACACAAGTATTTTGGCAGATGAATTGAGGCTGTACTCTGTATTCATATATTCTTATAGAAGCAGCCACATTAGTAAACTATAAATGAATCATCAAATTGAATGATGTATTATTCTTAAAATAAATTATTTCTACAAATATCTGAATCATAAATTATTTTTAATTTATGTATAAGCTATATCAAAGTTGATTACAATAAAAAAAGGAATTAAGACCAACATAAGGAAAACATATGTTAAAAAAGATCCATAATTTTATATATAAAAATTTGATGAAAACACTCAAAAAGTTAAAACTAAACAAAGTAAAATTAAAGAAAAAATTAATAGATTATTATACTGCTACATTAAGACCTTATGTATGAGTAATAAATGTGAATTCAGGTTGAATTTATGTCTAAACATCTTATTGCAAATCTGGCATCTGAAATTGGGAGGCAAGTTATCACAGCTCATCAAGTGACTCTTCAGTTGACCTTTATGCTTGAATCTACTGGAACACTTTTCACAAACAAATTGGGGTTGCACTCCACATTCAAACTTTAAATGTTTAGATAATGATCCCTTATTTTTATAGCTGCGGCCGCATTCACGTGGACACAACCAAATGTTTTCACAGCTCGAGTAACCTATACCTATAAATGAATAATTAAATTATAAGACGTACTATTCTTAAAATAAATTGTTTCTACTTAATTTTACTAATGTCAACAAGCATAATTTAATTTGTAAAATGTATAAACAATTTCAAAGTTAATTAAGATAAAAAAAAAGAAATTCAGCCCTACATAGGAATAATATGTTAAAAATAATCCATGATTTTTTATTTAAAAATTTGATGAAAATATCTATCGACTGATACTTAAAAATTAACATTCATATTGACCTAGCGTGCACAAAAAGTTAAAACTAAACAAAATAAAAATTATTATTAATATATTATTAATATACTGATATTTCCTTAGAACTTTAAAGCAAACACTAATAGTTTAATACACATTTAAAAATACCAAACAATATACAGAGTACAATTTATATAAAGGTATTAAGTAAAGCTGATAAATATTAGTTAAAACCAAAATCATTATACATAGTACTTAATTAATATTTAATAAATATAAATTTCAAAGTCTACATTAAGACCTTATGTATGCGTTATAATGAGCTTAGGTGGAAAATATGTTTAAACATCTCATTGCAAATGTGGCATCTGTAATTGGAAGGCAAGTTATCACGGCGCATCAAGTGACTCATCAGTTGACCTTTTTTTGCTTGCATTCGCAGATGCTCGTTTCATCAACAAATTGTGGTTGCACTCCACGTGCAGACTTCAAATACTTAGCTTATAATCCCTTATTACTAGAGCTGCGGCTGCATTTATGTGGACACGAAATGTTTTCACCGCTCGAATAATCTATAAATGAATAATTTAATTATAAGACGTATTATTCTTAAAATAAATATTTTCTACTTAATTCTACCAATGTCAATGAGCATAATTTAATTTCTATATAAGTATAAACCATTTCAAAGTTCATTAAAATGAAAAAAAGGGATTCAGCCCTACATAGGAAAAATATATATTAAAAATGATGCATGATTTTATATTTAAGAATTAGACAATGAAGTAGTGTCACTGGATGCATTCTTCTATCATGTCATCACGCCTTGTACATAATACTCTAAAATTTACTTATTGTATCAATTGAATATAAACTGTTAATATTTCTAATAAAAAATAAATAAATAAATAAATAAAAATTTGATGAAAATATTAACTGATTGTATACTTAAAAATTGACATTTCTATAGCTGCAGTATGTACAAAAAGTTAAACTATACAAAGTAAAAAAAAATAAAATACTAATTAATACAGTGAAACCTTCAGTATCTCGAAGTCACAAGGGACCAAAAAAAAAAAATTTGATATACAGAAATTTCGAGATACCGAGGTTTCACTGTATACTGATATTTTCTTAGAACTCTAAAGCAAACACTAATAGTTTAATATATAATTAAAAATATCAAACAATATTCAAAGTACATTTTATATATATATATATATATATATATAAATGTTAAGCAAAGTTGATAAATATTAGTTAAAACCAAAATCATTACACATAGTACTTAATTAATATTGAATAAATATAAATTTCAAAGTCTACATTAAGACCTTATGTATGAGTAAGTATGTGTGAGTTCAGGTTGAATTTATGTCTAAACATCTTATTGCAAATCTGGCATCTAAAATTGGGAGGCAAGTTAACACAGTTCATCAAGTGACTCTTCAGTTGAACTTTATGCTTGAATCTGCTGGAACACTTTTCACAAACAAAATGGGATTGCACTCCACATTCAAACTTCAAATGTTTAGATAATGATCCCTTATTTTTATAGCTGTGGTCGCATTCACGTGGACACAACCAAATTACCAAACTATATATTCATATATTTTCATAGGTAGGTAATAAGCACTAACAACATGATATAATGATATAAGTATAAAATGTATGCCAATATATTATAAATTAATATTTTTTTAATTTGCATACTTACCAATTTTGTAGTTACATTATCATTTAAGACAATGTAACAAATTTAAATTGATTTTAATCCTCAATTTGACAGTGTTTATAGAGATCAAATTTTTCAATATAAACAATTATAATAATTAAAATATCAACTACCAGAAAAATTAATATTCTTATATATGTACCATACAGATAAAATGCCTACAAAATAATATGATTTTCATAAGTCAAGGTGAATACTATAATTATTTATCTATATTCAAACAACGGCCCTCATAAGTCATAATAGATCTTTGATATATTTTTCAATGAGGTAGTCCTTATCCTATTATCTTTTCGATGAAATAAATTAATAAATATAAATAAATTGGTACCTAATCGGTACAAATAAATAATAAAATTCCAACTTAGTATAATGTATTGTTAAAATGAATGGGTACTCTATTATTAATGTTAATAAAAAATTATAAAATCAATTTTTTTTTTTCAATGTGAATGAAGTTATTATGACTTGATTGCATTTAGAAAAACGGACCTTCCTATAGGTAAATATTGTAACTGCAAATATTTCAACAATAATTTAATATGTTTTAATGCTCAATAAATATAATACAAAATAGTTATTAATTTCATAAAAAAAGAAATTGAATTGACCATGGTTACAATATTAAACTGTTAACTTAATTATTTTCATATTATATTACAATGCATACAACATTTATTTTTGTGCAACCTTAACTGGTTTAGGTTTAGTGACTGGGACTGGAACTGTTTGTGCAACTTGTTTTTTCTTCTTTGATAAAAATACTTTTTTGTTATCTGTAGCCAATGCTCTTAGTTCATCTTCAGCTAATTTGTTAACATTTTTACTGATCATGCGTTTAATTCTTTGACCTTCTTCGTACTTATGTTTTTTTGAAGGCATTGGGCATGCTATGAAATAAAATATAAACAAATAAATAAATAATCTATTAATGAACAACTAAGAATCAAGGTTAAAAACACCAAAACTTAACAGTAAACCTTAAATGTGTTAAGGTGGTGTATTGTTATCACAAATTCGAATCTAAGTCCGGATTAATGCATAAATTAGTTCAGTGTCCTAGTGTGCAAAAAAATAAAGGGGGAAGTGTCGTTAATAGTATGGTTTAAAAAAAAGGAATACTATTGACAGTTTCTGCTTTGAAACAGGTAAGTATTAAACTGTTAAATTGTTTCTTTGTCTATTCAATAAGCTTATCAATTTTGAGCTAAAACAAAAATACTGTAATAATATTACATTTTATTAGTCAAATATATCAAAACCAATTCAATAATTGTATATATGGTTTCTGTGCTTTTAAATGATTACTTTGAACGTAACTTAACCATTTTGTTATTTCTAAATAACCAGTTAATATTTAATACTGATATATTTTTGTAGTTAAATGATTAAAATATTACCTTTTCTACTTTTATTTGCTTCATGCTTCTTTTTCTTTGTAAACGAAACTTGTGATTTATTTTTAAATTTTCCCTGTGGCATAGTGAATTAGGGCAGTTATGAAATACTTCACAATAGTATAACTTATTCTATCGAGTTTCGATAATACAAATTACAAATACAAAATTCAAAATTGAGACATGAAAAGTGTTCAGTATAAGTATTCACTATTAATATAAACTTTTTATAAACAGTAAACAGCAAGTATATGAACACTACAACTTACAAGAGATCAGTAGTGTAAATGTAGAAACAGTGCTAAACAGTAAACATTAAACACGTGAATTCTTATCATCAAAGCTGATAACAATTTGAAAACAACCCATAAAGTTGGGTTATAAAATGACCACTCACAATTTTTTGAATTTTGATAATATAGTATGTATTACTCTATGGTGTATCCAGCTAGAGAAAGAATACACTATTAAAATATTTAATATTAAGTATTAATCACCATTCTGTGATATTAGCAATTTTCTTGGAATATTTTTCTATTAATTTATTAAAAATTTTTAAAATTTATTGTTATTAAAAAATGGAAATTAATGTTGCGGAAATCAAGCTTGAAAATCAAATGGAACTTGTAGAAAATGAAATGGAATCAGTAAAAACTGACATTTCCGATGATTCTACAAAAAAAGAAAATGATACAGGATTTATAAATAAAGACGATATAGTGGAATGTGTGAAAAAAGAAGTTACAGATGAATGTGTAAAAAAAGAAGACCCATTTGCTTATTTAGATCGCAATGATTTTACATCTGAAAAGTACAAGGTAGAAATAAGAAACCTTCCTAAACATTATGGAATTGCTGTAAGTTGTACTACTCTTAAAATCCCCTAAGATTAAAAATGTATATTTATTAAGAGTGATATTTTTTAGGAATTCAAGAAATTAATCAATATAAAATTAAAATTGAATTGCTCTAAAGTCAAAACACCAAATCGTAATGGTAAATGGCTTTATATGTGTTTTCGCTCAGAAGAAGAAAAAAATATTGCTTTGGGTATTCTAAATGGATATAATTGGAAGAACACTATTTTGGATGCCAGTGTAAGTAGAGTACATCATTATATTTATAAATTAGTTTTAAATATTATTTTTCAATAATTGATTAGAACGCCAAAGCGGTTCCTGACCCATTAGTAAAAAAACGCAATGAAGAATTTAATGACTGTCCAGACCAAAAAAAAATTAAGTTGGACAATACTGGTGCTGAAGAACAGATGATAAATGCTGTTACTCCTTTCTTTAATATACCTTACGAAGAACAAGTAAGACACCAATTTATTCATATTTAATTTAATCATTATCTAAATCAGTGATTAATTATTCAGTTTCAAAGAAGTTTGATAAATAGAACTATAGAAGTAAAACTTTATTTGAACTATTTTTTTTTATTTAATATTTTATTTTAATTTCAAACCAAAAATACTTTACACCTAATGGCTTTTAATTGTTTTAGCTAATAAAAAAAACCAACTCTATCAGGGATGTACTCTTGGATTATGTTAAACGATTAAAACGAACCAATTATAATCAAAATATAACTGATTGGTTAAAAAAACAACAAGAAGCAAATAATGGTCTTCCATGTGAACTTTTAGAAATACAAAGTCTTAAAGAAGATTCAAAAAAATGTGTTGGTTATAGAAATAAATGTGAATTTACTATAGGTAACTTCTTTTAAATATTAAAAAAGCCTGAAAAAAAATTGAAATTGTATAATAAATATACAACTAATTAAATTATATGCCGAAATATATTGAAAAATAAGTGCCTAGTATTCAATTTGATGGTTCTTAATGTTTATATGATGTATTTATATCATTAGAACAATAAGAAATTACTTGACATTCAAATGCGTACAAATAACTTAGGATATATAGATGTCTACAGTCCATGTTATTTTAACATATATTATTATTATTATTGTTTTGTTATTTTAGGCATGGATGTAGAAAATAAAGAACCAGTTGTTGGTTTTCGTGTTGGTGCTTATATTCAAGGAAAAATTTGTGTAGCTCCTATTGATAATATTTCGAATGTTCCTCAACGAATGAAAGAAGTAGTAAATGTAAGTTTTTGTTTAAACAAATAATTGTTCTTATTAATATGATTATAATATTTCATAAATTATGTTGTTTAGTGTTTTCAAGATTTAGTTAGGTCTTCTCAAATTCCTGTATTTGATCCAGAAACATACACAGGTCATTGGCGCCAGTTAACTGTAAGATTAAGTCTACAAACTGGACAGTTAATGTTGATTTGTGTAGTTCATACGGAGAATATGGAGGACTCTGCTTCTGAATCATTAAAAAAATTAATTTTTAATTATTTTACTGAAGGAGCTGGATCTGAATGTAAAGTGGATTCTTTGTTCTTTCAAAAAGCCAAAAAACGAGCGTAAGAATAGTTATATACTATAAATATTAAATACTTTTTATTGATTAGTTGCTAAAATAATTAACGATACAACTAACAATTAATTGTAATATTTGAAATTAGATTGTACCAAAAATGAATCATACATTATGCATAGTCAGTTTATGATAATATGATTTATTCTAATATGATGAGGAAAAATGTAAAAAAATGTAGTTCCAAAGAAAAGCTTGTATTAAAATTATTAGAGGAATACTCAAATACTATTTGATCTAACAAGCAATTTTTATTGCAATTTAACTGATTTGTATGTGTTTGGTGTAGTTGGTCTATTTTGAAAAATTGTTTATTTTGGTGATAAAAAGCTGTTAAAAGTGTAAAAAAATATTAAAACCACACATTTAAAAAAAAATTGTAACTTATGAACATTCTTTATGATTATGAAGGTACAATCTAGTTTTAAAAAAATTAACTATTTTATCATATATTAAGAGATAAAAGAATGACTATTGGTTAAAATTAATGACAGTTATAAATTATAATACACTAATACACTTAGTATAATTATTTTAAAAATTGGAACCTATATTGTTTTAAAATTAATATCACAGATTATATGAATATAATCTGTGCTAATATTTAATATTTACATTATAACACATTATTATGTGATAATTGATTATTTTCTGATTATTATCTTTGTGATATTCATGACTTTAAAAGTTTTAGATTTAATATTCCTTAATAATTATGTATTTTGGTATGAATAACTAGCAACAAAACAAAAAATATCCAACATTATATTTTAAAATAAAATTGGTCCTTTGTTTGAATTTGTTGACTTGTTCTAAGCACAATTAATTACTCTGATATTATCTTAATAGTGTTTTTATTTTTAACTATCCAATGGTATTCACTATTTAATACTTTTCAGTGCCGGCGAAGGAAATTCATTTCCTCTAGAATTATTGCATGGAAAGGGTTATATCATTGAAGAAGTGAAAGGTCTTAAGTTAAGAATTTCACCTGAATCTTTTTTTCAAATAAACACGGCTGCTTCTGAAATATTATTTGACTCTGCCAAAGAGTTAGCTTCTATTAATTCACAGACCACTGTTTTAGATATATGTTGTGGTTCTGGTACAATAGGTCTATCTTTAGCCAAGGTAATTTGAATTTTTTTTTTTTTAATTCCATCTATAATGTTTGTTGAACTCAACTTCATATTTTTCAAATGTTTTAGGACTGTGCTAAAGTAGTCGGAGTTGAAATTCAAGATGAAGCAGTGAATATGGCAAAATTAAATGCAATTGAAAATGGAATTACAAATGTTCAGTTCTTTGCAGGAAAAGCTGAAGAAGTAATGAATAGACGAGAATTTCAGTTTCCAGAAAATGCTGATGATGTAGTTGCCATTGTTGACCCTCCCAGAGCAGGACTTCGTAAGAAATCTACTAAATTTATTAGTTAAAACCATAACATACTCAATTACAGAAATAATTTTTTGAGTTTAGATAATAAAGCAATATTGCTTTTACGGAAGATGACACATTTGAAACGATTAGTCTACATGTCTTGCAATCCAAAAGCAGCTTTACAAAACTTTATATCTTTGTCCATGGCTGAATCAAAAACTAAACAAGGTGCTCCATTTGTACCAGTAAAAGCTATTCCAGTTGATATGTTTCCACAAACACCGCATTGCGAATTAATTATATATTTTGAACGATGTACTGGTAATTAGTGAAACTAAAATATAAAACTAGAGCTCAATAAATATATTAAATTATAAGAGATTATTTTTTATTATTATTATTATTATATCATTGTTTTATATGAAAATAAAATTAATTAACTTTAAAATTTTTTTAATTCCTAAAAAAAAACATGTTTTTAAAAATTAACAACTATTTGAACAGCAATATATATGTAGTAATTGTATGTTTTATTTTATAAATATTTATAGAGAATAATAAAGCTTTCTTGTGATAGTAATTTGGGAGAGTAGGCTAAAAATTTAATTTCCAAGTCCCAAGTACTTAGGGTTATCATTTTTTTAAAACAGTATTTTGTTAATTGAAATAAATAAACCAAAAAAACAAAAATTAAAAATTTAACCCTAGTTGTATGTTGGTGCATTTATAAAATTAGTCATTCTGCTAACTAAAAGTTTAAATGTTAAGCTGCTTGTGTAACAAAGGTACAATAATGTACAAATTAATTTTAATTTAATTAAAAATATGTTTGTACAGTAAAAGTACTGTATTATGTGTCAAAAATAAAAGAAAGAAACTGTTAAGGAAATGTATCGATGTAGCGTAATTTTTAAAGCAAGTATAATTCTTAAACGCATTGCATAATATTTATATTTTGTTTTGCATGAATATGTAATATTATGTTTACTTTACAAATAACTATTATTACTTATACGGGTACTGATAGTAAAAACATTCTTTACCAGTTGTGAATATATTACTTTTGACATTTACACGTAATACAAAACAAACTACTCACTCAAGCATTCTATAAAAACAAAAAAAAGGGGGGGCCCGGCCTGACTCAGTATTTACAACAACAGCAATATTTATCTACAGGTTAGGTTACATACATTAGTATACATTTTAATGGTTATTTAAATTATTTTAAAAATCTTCATTCTGTTCCAATAGTTTGTGAAATAACTAATGAAATTCTTCATACTTTTCCCTATCCGCAAAAGAATAACTCGTGTGATATTTTCATTTTTACACAATTAATACATTGAAACCTTCATATAATGAAATCTCATGGGGAATGAAAAAAAAAAAATATTCGCAATATAGAGAAACTTGTTAAATAAAATTACATACATTTTTTTTCATATTCTATATTCTACTAAGAATAAACATTAAATATAATTTTTACATATTATGTATTTGCTTAATTCTTAAATTATATCCTTAATTTAATCTTAATTTAAAAGAAATAACCAGTGTGTTTAGTTGGTTTATTATTTTTAGAAATTGTAGGTACTGTTTTCGTAAAATATTTCAATTTTATTGAATTTAAAAAATAATTCATCGAAAACATTTGCTTGTTATTTAAAAACATTTTCTCACAACAGAAAAAGCGTTTAGTAGCTTTTTTTCAGTGAGTTTAAGTAATTTTTCTGCATCCCCTTCATATTCATCTTGTCCGTTTCATTAGAATTTTCTTGTTTTTAATCTGTAACACTATACTATCGTCGGTACAGGTGATTCGTAAACAACAATATATTCATGATCCATCTATATTCAGATTATATTGTAAAGTAAAGTTGTTACAGTCAACTAACTCCCATTCTTGTTGTAAATCTGGAACTTCTATATCAGTTTTAATTAACTATTCAAGTTATTAATAATTTTATTTATCTATAGTTTCGGACGTCAAATTGCTTCAAGTTTTTGGTACCTCAGAAATATAATCCCGTAGAGTAATTTATGTTTTCTGTTTATTTTTATTTTATTTTATTTTTTTATTTTATTGAATTAATGCCTGTAAGGCTCAAGTACAGTTGTATATACAATTTAACATAGTGAATTGAAGATAGATATTGAATGATAGGTAATATCATTGCTCAAGATTTGAAATAACTTTGTTCAGGATGAGTTTTCTATGATACACTTTTAGATTATTTATTATTCCCTGGTCCATTGGTTGGAGCTTACTTGTTGAATTCAATAGATAATATGTAAGCTAGATTTTAACTTTGTAGATAGTGTACGAGTACGAGGCAAGGGCGCCCGCAGGGGGGGCAAATGGGGCCATTGCCCCCCCTGGGAATTTTTAACTGTACTTTAATATCATGCATGGTATTCCATTTTATACTATTTAATAAATATAAGAATATTGTTTAAGTGAAATTATTAAACATCTAAATATTATTATTTTATTATTAAATATTACTATTAATTTGATTTTACTATCATTTAATTAGTGAGTATATTATATTTTAAGTAATTTTTTATCTTGCCCCTAGTGGGATTTTATCCTGCGGGCACCCTTGGTACGAGGTTGAGCTGTATAATTCACAAATAAAATCTTTTTTTCGTTTACTTGATTCGTTTCGTTGTATAGAAACATCAGATTCAGAGATAAGTTCACGGATAATTTATTAACGATGAATGCCATGGTTCTGAAAAATGATTCGTTAAATAGAAGTTTCACTGTATTTAATAGCAGAACTTGTTTCTAAACACAAAAATGAGAGGGTAATAGGAGATCCATTTTATAATTAATAACCTGCACTCATTGCATTGAAACGAACAACCGTTGAAGGTATTGTCGCTTGTCGGTCATTTTTATCGAAGCACTGCAGAGACATCTTGTCGGCCGACCGACGTCGGTGCTACTGTGACCACAGCCTTATACGGTTACTACGGTAAATATTTTAGTATGCTCGATGAACCATATTGTATTATATCTATAACTTAACTATGTAAATAACTCGGTTTCACTCCCACTTACACATGTACAAAGGGCTAGATTACGTAACGTATAGTACGACGATCACGGGCGGGTGTGTTGAACAACTTCAACCTAGCTAGTGGGTACAAATTCGATCCCCAAAAAGGATTGAAATTTTACCCAATAAGTCAATAAAGTAATGTTTACATCATGATACATTTATACATACATTTTCTGAAGGTATCATTTTTAACTGCTTCAAAGTACGTCATAGGCAGCAAACATTTATTTAAAATGTACAGTGTGCAGTACGAAACTATGGGAACAATTTAAAATTTTATGTTTCGAATATTACTGTGCAATATGCTCAAATAAGGTTATCCGAGGGGGTGCGTTCTGAACGCCAATGGTCGGCGCACAAACGTCAAACGTATGTCACGAACAGTGTATTATAAATGTATAAATGTGTGTGCCAGTTTTCAACGTTATACTCGTTATATACGTCGGATCCATACATATGAGTATACATATATTCGTATTCATATAATATACATCTACGGTCGTGTCCGATTGAAAATATGGGTTAAGAGCCGGGTATAATGATCATCTCTCGTAAGCCGTATATAAATCGCACGTGATTTAGCCCGTCTCGTTTCGAACCGAGAAAAATTGACGTCAGCCCGGGCCGAAGGACTGCCGCTATATACACAGCTATTGTTAAATGTATTAATATGTGAGTGTGTGTGTGTGTGTATGTGATATCGACTGGCTCTGAAGTTGGATGTGTAATTCACTCATAGTCCATTGCCAGGATATTATATAGTATATACCTACCCCGAAACCAATAGTTTGCTTTTGTCATCCCCGGCGAACGGGTTGGCAGCTTAATGGCCATAATACATACGAGGGTGTGTATGTATAATCTACTGGCACCGATCCCACTCGGAGACGTCATGAAGGCGCGAGCGTTTCCGTATATTATACAGTATAATAAGAATAATATTAATATGTAGTATGTACGCACTAGAGGCAGCCAAACTATCGCGATCCATATAGCTCTGTCGATCCTCGTGGTGCGTATCATCCGTGGGAATTTTATAGCTTTTTTGTACAAGCTTTATAGTTGTATAACATAAACAGCGGTTGTTTCGAACAGTACTAATTACTATTAACACTTAACAGTTCAATAAACGTTCTTATTGACGTATTATCGAGAAAAGAAAACAGATATTCTCTCGGTCGATCTCTATATCTATTATATCATTAAAAGTTTAAACAAATTAACCGCATTAATTGTATTGAAGCTATTGTATGGATATTTAAAACAATGTTCATTTGCTGAATAATACTACGTTTTGTACAATCACATGCATTCAAAAATAGAATATTGACCTTTCGATTTTTTTATTAATAATTGTCTTGCTATAATATTAACAAATAAAAGCAATAACAAAAAAAAAACTCCTTCGAATAATCATTTTCTTTTTATGTTCACGTGCACAATATTTTCTATATTGAAGCGGAATATCCCAAGTGTATATATGAAGCAGTAATATTTCAATTACATAGTCGACAGACATACTCTATTTAATCCATATGATTAATAATTATGTAAATATTTCGTATTAATTGTAGTCTCCTGTAGATGCAAGCACTTTTGCGCTTTTTTGGTCCGGAGCAAAACCCAAAACCGACTTTTGCATGGTGGTGTTAACACCACAACACGCTTTTGCTGAAATGTGTTATCAGTTTATCACCAATTTGATTTATTTAACGTGGAAAAGCTGGTTTCATTGTTTTCCTATAGAAATCCTACCTATGTAAAAGATCACGATGTGATCATCATGACAAAATTCGTTTGGACACTTTGACTTTGATCTGACATCACAAGTCGTAATCAACGTACTGGAAACAAAAATAACTACATAATATATAGTCGCGACGATCCGAAAAATAAAATATTATATTATACTGTCCCCTGTTACATTTTCTGGAATAAATACCGTAAAAAACATTTTTTTCAAATAAATAATTTTCGTTCTCTAACAGCAGTGAACAAGCTTCTCCGTAAAAATTGTTGTCAGAACGCAATATTGCTGCATCGCATTGAACAAAGATTCTCGTTTAAATCAATATTGTGTCGTAAACGGTAAATTATAAATGTCAATGCGACTTTAATGTAATTGTTGTGTAGATCTTAACTCTGACATTAGACTAGGATATGGGGGAGGGGGGTTGACTAAACTCGGGCTGAATCGCAATTTCGCCTTTGTTTCTATTAGACGTGTATGTGCTATGTTAGTTGTTATATCTATAAATTTAATTGTGTCAGGCTTTTAGGACCAAATCGACTAAAATATATTACATCACTTCCGACCACCACGAATGGCTTTCAACAAAAATAAAAATAACATAATAATATGTCTAACGAACAAACGACTAGTTAAGTGCGTGTGCGTGTGATATACAGATGGGAATAGAGAAAACCACCATGGTTGTTTACAAATTATTTTGGTAAAACAATTTGATGTTTTTAAACTTTTAAAATTTTATTAAAAAAAAATTACCACATTTTTCAGATTCCTAATATTTTATCTATTAATGAATGAGTATCGATTTCGCGAGCCCCTTTGAATCTTTTATCCTGCACTGATCCCTTGTAAAATTATATACGATCTGGGAAAGAAAAATTATGTCAGGAAAATTATAAGATAGGCAACCAATCAAACGCGCTTAAACTTTTATAACATAATACATGTAAGTGTGTTTATAAATAAACAATATAATAAATAGTGCTCGTTTGCGAGTGTATATAAATGTATAATATTATACAGCGTTTGTGTGTGTGTGTGTGTGTGAGTGCGTGCGCGTGCGATGAAAAAAGTTTGAACGTGGACGTGCTCATATTGATCCGGGAGAGGCTTCACGTTGACTTACCACCAGAGTATTTACGTTGGATTGAGATTCAATGTTTCAGTTGAAAAGCTGTAAGTGTATACAACCTACGGCAACGGGATGTATTAATATACGACACGCGCGATGGTAGTATTAGATGATTCTAAAAGGTTTTTTTTTTTTTTAAAATGCTGTTTTTTTAATACTTTTATAAGACGACTGAGTATATACGCTGGGTTTTTAATCGTTGTAATGCGCTTGTCAACATGCTAGTTAATCGCAGCCGATATTGCAAACTGGGTTACTCAGGACACTTGAAACTTTCAATGGGTGGTACACCGAACTTTCGAGACACACGAAAACGCATTTATATCGATAATCTTAAATACTAACACACTATACCGATCCTATATATAAAATATTGTACATAGGCCGATGCTTATGAAAAACAAATGTGTAAAATTGCTTTTACCTCAGGGTATGCCTTTTATCCTGAAAAATGCCCAAGCCTTGAGATTCTTTTAACCTATTATAGTTATTACTTATTTTCATTAATTTTTTTCTAATTTTAACATATTATAATTTAAGACTGCCCATTATTATATATTGTCTGAAACATATTTAGATTTTCATTTAGTATTATATTAATATGATGTATAGCAGTATAGCGTATCGTGGTGTAGGTAGAGGATATAACGCGAAAACCGTGAGTATAAACTTTTGTATAGTACTTTGGTTTAACAGTCGATAATAATAATATATCGTTCATACTTAAATTAATCGTATTTAGCCCGTAATGCCTCTATGTTTAACGGTATGGGTTTATTGCCGAATTGTGCCGACTAAATACGGTAATAAAATTCGTTAGAAAGGACGGAAAAAACTTGAACCGTCGCGCCGCAGTGTCCCTGCCGAGAACGTTTTTATGTTCAAATATAAACTCCACATGTATATACATAATATATATATATATATACGTCGTCCGAACATTTAATCACGTTTCTGGGATAGGGTATTATGCGTAATCAACCGTTATGGCATTCGAGAGAGAAAAAAAAGCCTCGTAGAGAGATATGGTGATTATAAAGGCACACCTCGAGTGCGTTTACATTTGAATCCAGTGGCGTAAATCGGCCTCAACTTGTGACGGTTCAGAGAAAACATTATACTAAACTCCTCTCCCTTCCTCAGTAGAATGGGTGCCAAATTATACAGTAAAAAACTTTTCTTTTTGTTGGCCGTAATAATATATCCTTTGGTTAAAAATTAATCCCGCACCGCCCTACGTATATAATACACATAGCTGGCACCTATATTAATATTATTCTATAATAATATAATTTAAATTTCATTTTTAATTTTAAATAATTTTATCATTTTATGAAACTCTGTTGTATGCTGGTAGTTTACGCCAGAAGCTAAGAAATGTGTCACCTTCGAGTTTGTTCTTGTACACTCGATTTATGCCAACGAAAGTTGTTACCGACAGTGCTGTAGTCGGAAACCTATATTTTGTTCTCATATTTCAGTTCAAGAGTAAAATTGTTCCTATTTCGTGATCAAATATTGGTCAAATGTCAATTAAAACATATCAATTGTTATCTGTAATTTTGATTCAACATTGGAAAATTAAATTTAAAAAAGAAAATATTTCGGTGACTGATTTGCGTGAAGCCTCGTCGGAGCTACTACGGTATTATGTTGGTTAAAATTTATTTTACATAATTTTGATAAAATAAAAATAAAAATAAAACTAGGAATATTTAAATCTATGCTAAGTCGGCCGTGTTTGCTGACGGCCACGCCATTGCTACACCGCAGCATGTTCGTGTTGTGGACGTGTCTCCGCTCGCGGAGTATAAAATATAGGTATGCCGGCGAAATGACGAAGTTCTATAAATATATTATTACGCACTCAAAGATGCATTAGATATTAAGATGTGTATTTTAATAACATGTCATTACATTGTATAATTTGCCTGATGATAGCAGGTGGCACAACGGATCTCTCTGAAAGGGAAAACGCATATTCACCGATAAGATTTAATCGATACAACGGCGGGCGGTGGGTCGGTCTGGAACTATTAAACTTCGCCGGCGGTTTTACAAACGACCTGCTGCCGTTCTTGGCCGGTCATCGGACAACGCGATTCGTCACACGGTGCAGCAGCCGCGGTATCGTAGAATATCTCTTTCGTCCCCATAGCCGCGGAGGCTTTTGATTTAGTTCCGGTCGCAAAGGCGTTGGACCGATCGTTTCCGATACTGCTGCTGCATGGGCGTTTGTCGTCCGTTGCAACGATGCACTTGCAGCGTGCACCATCACCATCATCTGCAGTGGTGCCTTTCGTTCCGGTGTAGAGCCGCTGCATTGTAATTTGGCCGTGGCGATGGCTTTTCCGGGTCTTAACCCCGTACCGACCATTTCCGGTATCGGTGGTACTGAAATCGGATGTGCAACGTCAAGTCCTTCCGGTAGGACATCCGGCCGCGTGCAGTCGACTCGACGAATATCCGGTCGACCTGCTTGTAGTGCCTGCACCACGTGGCCGGAGCGCGCGACTTCTATCAATTTGGTCGCCGGACGTCCGTTCGTTCTCATCATTTGCGATGGACCGAGACCGTCGTCGCCGTCGTTGTTTTCGCTTTTGACACCACGGCGATCTTCAGCTACCGTCGAAGACGAGGCCGAGACATTCGATCCGTTGTCTGCACGACCGGAAGTGGCCCCTGCACCGATTGTCGAATCGACAATAAGCCTACCGAGGTTCGTGTGTGCAGTTGATTCCGACGGTAATAACCGTTCGTTCGGAACACGCTGTGAATCCGTTGACCGAAGCAAAGCCGACACTTTTGTGGTTAGGTTTGCGTCGGCGGGTCGATGACTACCGTGCCCGGCCGGGATCAAAGGCAACGACGTCCGAGAATCCGTCGTGGAATGAGCAAAATTTATTTCTCCGACTGTTACGGCCGTACTTGTTCTAATACTACTATTACTTCTGTTATTATTACTACTGCGTATAATTTGACTGCTTGGACTACCACTTAGACTATTAAGTCGGGCAGCAGTCGTCGTCGTCACGCGATCCGTTTTTACTGCCTCACACATTTTCGATGGACTAGGACTTGTCGGAGACGAGTTTTCTCGCGTCACGTCCACCACGCCTTTGTAGCCATCGTTTACATGTATCGATGACGGGGACGTAGAGTAAGGTTGGAAAAGCTTGTTTAAAACGGTCAGGTCCGCGTCCGACAAGTCTAAAGCGGACGTTAAAATTTCCCTCGGCACTCCGAAAAACAAATCCAATCTGTTGCGAAAAACTTGTTCTAAACTGCCATTGCAACAGCCAGGTTGTTTGAACGCAACATTTCTACGCACCAAATCGTTCACTTGAAGAATTTCTTTTTCTATTGTTCTTAAAAGTATTCCGACAATTGATTCTCGTCCATTGTTGATCTCGAGCGATTCGTACGTTTCAACGGTAAAACATACAAAAAAAATTATAAGTTTTGTTCCGATCATAAAGTTTCGAGGTACAACGCACTCTAAAAACCTTAATCAAAACGAATAAAAATTTAATTTTGTCTACACAATACATTAATTATAGGTATAACTGTATAAGTACCTACTATATATATTGAATATTGGTCGATAAAATAATTTAAATAGCTTATAATTTATAAATGAAATGGATATACTTATGATGGAATAGCGTAATTATAGTTTCTGCAGATCGAAGTCAGTGCTATGTATGTACTACTTTGCATATAGTATATATTATATTGCGTATAACTATATTTTTTTACTTAAACATTCGGGTTGTAAATGTACGCCAATAGTTTCACGTTTTAGATAATAATTGGACACAGAATCAACTGAGTTTACCTTCACCTAACGGCTAACAGCTAGCCGCTAATAGCTAAAAGCGCTATAAAATAAGTATATTATTTGATTTGACCCCAGTTGTACAATTAACTTTTAAAGTTTAAGTTATTCAGACAAACTGATTATTGTCACAACAACTGAAGGTTCTAATTTTTTGTTTAATATTATACAGGATTTCGTTCAATATCGATTTTCGAGTATGGCGATTACGGATTATTAATCATGTATGGCTTATTAATAAATGTAAACAACTAATATATTGCCAACACATTTATGACTAACACTCGACAACCAGTTTAACATACGACAGTGACGTCTTATACCTAACTACACTTCTATATTCCACCGGAAAAATTTTATACGATATAATACCATTTTATAATAATTTATTCTATATCCACGCACTATGCAGTCTACATTTACAACGCATAAGCTGTAAAACGGTGTAACTTTGTGACATAAAATAAATTGTACTGAAAAAATGCAATCAAGTAAATAAGTAAATAATGTTATGTTCACCTGAGCACTTTATTTTTCATTTAGTTATATTTTTCAGTTCATCTGCAAAATATTGAAGACATCACAACAAGTCAGCAAATTATACGTGAAAGTAACATAAGAAATCAATAGTTTATTAATGGAATATTAATTTGGCCTGAACAAATTGAAGTTGAAACTTGGATCAATAGTAGTTCGTATTTACATAATAATTTATATATACACAAAATACAATTTTAATATAGTTGACAACGCAACGCGTAACAATAAACAATTTCAATAGTTATTCGAAGACGTTATAAAATCAAAAAGTAACAAAATATTTATATCTATAGAAGTACACAAATACACAATAAAATTAATGACTATCAGTAATATTATTTGTTGAATATAATAATAAATCGTTCTAGAGTAAATTCTAAGATTAATAATCGATAACAATTTATCTCGAAAATTGTTTTTATGATTTATATTTCGTTTAAATTTTCTTCTTCTTCTTCTTCTTTTCGTGTCCGGCCATTTTGCAGTTATGTTTTACCCATCCAGTAAGCTGCCAGTTGTATGGCGTTGTCATTAATCTCGTCCATGTCTTCTTTGATACACGTCCCTACAAAATTAGGACACAGTGCCGGGTTAAGAAAATTTCCGCCTGGGGGCAGATTTCAAAATGCCCTTTGTCAAAAAGCAACTTTTTCAATACTTTTTAAAAGCGTCGAAAAAAACGATAAAAAAATTACGAAAATACAGGAAATTTTATGCAAATTCACGTTTTGACCAAATACATTTTTTTAAAATGC